>OY728125.1:81701511-81951994 GCA_963277665.1 Viscum album | reverse complement strand
TCCATTTACAATAATCAACATGAAAATGATCCCTCCCTACATATGAGTTAGACCTGCATAGGTATATTTTATACAAGAACAACATAAAACATTATTACTTCCATCATAGGATAAATATGGAAAAATAAATCTTTAATAATGGGTTCAATCACAACATGTAAGATAATAAAAATTCAGCTCCAAACATCATACAGACTGGACCTATGTAGTAAGCCATCTGAGACCCACTCTCGTAAAACTTAACAAACTTTCTAGTTTTCCCCTGTTTCTCCCACTAATCATTTATCATGTGAGATCAGGGAACCTAGCTTGTTAAGGGTTAATTTATCAAACCCCATGTGATACCATGTATAATGATAAGAGACGTGAACCAGTACCCAAGATACCTCTTAAGAGAGACCTTGGAGCTTATTTATAGGGAAATATAAAGATGAAAAAACACTCATGTCCGATGTGGAACACCGACTCCAATAATGAAAATAAATTGTTTAAATTTTAATGATATATATTTTTAAAAATATATTATTTTAATAATAACTGGTATAATCATGGTTTGATAATTGAATCTTTAACGAGTGCTTTAGCTAGTTCGATGTTCATTCCACTTCTGAAAACATTGGACAAATGAGAAAACTAAACTATCCTCAGCTACATTTCACAACACTTAATGAAAAGTACATTCTTATTTTAAAAAAATAGTTACATATATCTTTCTAGAGAATATTACTTAAATGGGTGATAAAAATACACCTTTTGAATAGTGTTAGGACTCTTGCCTAACAATGGTTCTGATTAGGTGGGAAGAAGAGAATAAAAATATGGCAGAAGTTGTTATATCCAGTAGAAGTAATTGGAACAGAGTTAACAACAAACTAAGAAGAAAAAAATGAAAAAGAAAATGAAGAGGGAAGAGAATAACTTCTCCTAGAAAGACCACTTCTCAAAGGGCCTCCCAGACCTCCCAAGGATCGGCTCCTAGCCACGCCGTTATTTAATACCCCAACCCAACAACCATCCACCCCTACCTACTATTACCAACCCCTAGTAACTAATAAAAGTAAAAGACAATGTTTCCCTTAGGAAATCCCACCAGCCACACCCACATAAGGACATCCCTGCCAAGCACAACTGACATCCACACATCCACACTCCTAGCATTTCCACCCTTACAAAAACCCAACTTGTCCTGAAGGTGAATATCCAGAAACCGCTAACAGAAATCGTTTCCTGGTTGATTGCACATGCTTCAAAGAGTCTCAACTCATGAGAAAACTTCATCTTCATCAAGTAAACCATTGTTTCTTCCATCACCAGCATCGTCATCAACACCACCATTTAATTAATTTCATGACTAAGAGAGCATGGCCGACATGTTTCTTTGCTATTACAGTAAACGTATTTGAAGTACTAGTGGCATTAGAAACCAATTCTTATATGTTATTTTCATTTAAAAGTAATAAATGGACAAGTTTAGGCTTTCCATCATCGTTGATACCAAGAGCAGTGATAACTCCAACACCTATAACCATGGGAAACATTGGTTTTCACTCTTCATTCCAAACATCATATTGTCTCATTTCATCTTTAAGACGGTTGTTGGATATAACTGCAATATCCTTCTCTCCCTTCATAATAGCATTATCTGGAACATGTAGGAGCTCCTTCTGGTGCAGTGCTTCTTGAACCTTTATGTACTTTTATCCACCAACATCCCATGTAAAACCAAACAGTTTCAACATAGATAGCCCAACTGTAATGGCATCCCAACTATAGCCTTTATTCACCATTCCAAAAACCAAGTGATGCTCATCCATAGTCTATTTAGCCCACCTAAGAAAACCTTTCAGTACTCTGACAGGATTTTGATGTGTTGCTACTTTGAAAAACTCCAACATATGTACAGCAGGGGTGTCCAGGTAGGGGGGACTAGCAGGGGCAGGGGGGACTAGCAGGGGGTGGTAGGGGGCAGGGGGGACTGGCGGGGGGACTAGCAGGGGCAGGGGGACTAGCAGGGGGCTGGCAGGGGGCCTAGCAGGGTGTAGGGGGGACTGGCAGGGGGGACTAGCAAGGGGCAAGGGGACTAGCAGGGGGCAGGGGGGACTGGCAGGGGGCTGGCAGGGGGCAGGGGGGCTGGTAGGGGGACTAGAAGGGGGGACTGGTAGGGGGAGGCATGGGGGACTAGCAGGGGAAGGGGGGACTAGCAGGGGGTGGTAGGGGGCAGGGGGGACTGGCAGGGGGTAGGGGGGACTGGCAGGGGGGTGGAAGGGGGGTGGAAGGGGGGACTAGCATGGGGTAGGGGGACTAGCAGGGGGCAGGGGGGACTGGCAGGCCTGCTGTGTTTTTTTATTGAACTTTGATCTATAGCCATGGTTTCTAACTGTGTCTATAAGGCTCATTTGTGTTTTACCTTCTGCCAGGGTTTGAAACCGTGGCTATAATGCTTTAGCCACTGTTTTAAACTATGGCTAAAGGATTTAGCCACGGTTTTAAACTGTGGCTATAGGAGTTGGCCTATAGCCACGCCAATACCAGCCATGGTTCATTGAACCGTGGCTATAACCTATAGCCATGGTTTTTGGGCTTATAGCCACGGTTTGAAACCGTGGCTATAGCCTAAATTTCCAGTAGTGCCCCCTGCCCCCCTGCACTCCCCCCCCCAGCCCACTGCACTTCCCCCATGCCCCCCTGCACATACCCACTGCACTCCCCATCCCACTGCACACCACCCCCCCCCCAGCACACCCACTGCACCCCCCCCCATCCCACTGCACTTCCCCCCTGCCCCCCCCCCCTGCACATACCCACCGCACCCCCCAGCCCACTGCACACCCCCCCCCAGCCCACTGCACCCCCCCCCCCCCTCAGCACACCCACTGCACCCCCCCCCCCCCTGCACACACCATGCCCCCCCCCCAGCCTACTGCACACACCCTGCCCCCCCCCCTGCACATACCCACTGCACCCCCCAGCCCCCAGTCCACCACCCCCCCTCAGCACACCCCCCTGTACCCCACCCCTTCCCCTTGCAAAAGAACCTAGCACACCCCCCTTGCCCCTTTCCTCCCTCCCCCCTTGCCCCCAGAATGATACATGAATCCATTACCATTATAGATTCTATAATTCCTTTCTATTATTACCACAATATCATCATTTAGTCACTCCCATTGGACTGATAATTTATGGTGGTAATTTCAACACAAAACAGCTACAAACACACATTGTTAATCATAATATCAATAATCATTGCATCAGTGCATGCATAAACAATAGAAATAACACATCCATGAAGCATACCCCACCCCCCATCTGAATTGGAAGCATGTATTGAGAAGAACACAAAACTCATGAAGGATAAGTGGTTGCTAATGAAATTATTTGAAAAGATGATTGAAGGAAAGGAGTATATCAAGTGGGAATCTACTTAAATTAATGAAATCAAAAAATTCAAATTGAATGTGGTTGATGAGGATAAGATGGTGAGTAACCTTGAAGAGAAACTTTCTTTGAGAGAATAAGTACTAAGAAAGGAAAAATAAAAGTATCTTGAATTTTAGAATGATTTGAAGAAGATAAGAGAAACAAGGCAGTTGAGGTTTCTGGTGAAAAGAAGGGTCCAAAAAGGTAGGTTAATTTATCTCCTAATAAATCTCAAAATAAACATGTTGCCTCTAATAATGCAGGTACTAAAACCAAATCTGGACCAGTTTGGACCATAAAGACTAATGGGAAACCCTTTTTCATCAAAATAATAGAATGATATCTTGAGAAGATTACTTCTGTATAAGTGAAGACAGACATGGTTTGTGGCATGACACACTACTGGGAATCCATGTTTTCCCAACGGTTTAAAACTGTTGGGAAAGGCCCTCAAACCATTGGGAAAACTTATCCCAATGGTTTTAGAAACCGTTGGGCTGTGAGGCATTGGGAAATCCTTATACCAATGGTTCACCCTGAACCGTTGGGAAAGGCTGTTTAGATTTCTTTTATACCAACGGTTCAGCTGAATCGTTGGAAAAATCAGCGCACATGGTTATGCCAACGGTTTTAAAACCGTTGGCATAAACATATAGGGGATATACCCCAACGGTTTTGAACCGTTAGGAAATGCAGCAGCAGGGTATAACCCAATGGTTTTGAACCATTGGGAAATGCAGCAGCAGGGGGTATAACCCAATGGTTTTGAACCCTTGGAAAATGTAGCAGCAGCACACAGGTATAACCCAACGGTTTTGAAACCGTTGGGAAATGAAGCAACAGGGGGTATAACCCAATGGTTTTGAACCGTTGGGAAATGCAGCAGCAGCACATAGGTATAACCCAATGGTTTTGAAACCGTTGGGTTAGAACCCCATTAATTTAAAATGAAACAGCCTACAATCAACTGCAGGCAGCCTGCAATTAACTGCAGGCTGCAATGAAAACTCTGTGAAAAATGTTCCATCTCACAAAAATACACTGCAATCACACACAAAAACACTCATTCTATGTGTTTAGGAACACTGCAACCTAAAAACACAGAAAACACACCACTACACACATAGAAAACTCACAAAAACTCACTTCAATCACCTGCAATCACACAAAAAAACACACAAGAAACACATAGAAATAATCATCTCATTTTTGAAGGCTTACTCACATCCTTTCCCCTTGTATGGTTCACATATTGATGTGGTAGAGAGACCAAGAACCAACAAAATGTTGTCTTGTTGATCAAATAGAAAGGGGGATATTGGAAATTAAAGTTTATAACTCATATATGAAGAATCCCCTGCCTCAATCCCGATCTATCGGATAAGGGTTATTGGTTTTGATTACTCCAGGATAAATTTGATATTTTTTCGATGAATTTAATCATTCAATATACTAACCTGGAATGATATTTACACTATGACCATTATAACCATTTTGTTCCTAAAGTATAATGATGGGGGAATCATATACTATGGGGAAATAACTTCTATAATATCAAGAGATTTAGTTATATTGTTGTATTTATCAAGGTATTGGTTTGTGTTTAAGAGAGGGATATTGGTCATGCTTCTATGACACATAGATTCTATGGGGATAGATATTTACTTGATTCATGAGAGATATCACATGCCTAATTTTCAAGGGGATATGCTATGATGACATCCAACATGGTGTTTGTTAGTGGTTATGAATAATTTACATCATCTGTTGGTCTCACTTTTGGAAATTTTCTATCGTATTCTAAGAGGATAAGATTACATGGTAATATTCTATCCTCAATCTGTACTGCAAACATTCAGATAATCCTCCATGACAATCCAGTAGATTACTACATGAATTTTAATATATACCTTCCATAGATTATTTTTGTATCCATTGAAATTTGAATGATGATCCATAGGGAGAATCATAAAAATTAACCATTTATCACATGGGATCATGGTCCTCATGGTGGTACACTAGTTGGTGAGCTATGATATGGACCAAATGCCCTTGTTATTTCATACACATGTTGTGTGACAAATTCTAACAAGTATAGTGAAATATCTTAAGGAATGACAACACCTTGAGTGATTAGGTGTTGGAAGGACCCTTACTTGAGTGATAATGATGCTATCGTATTATAAAATGATATCTAACACTAACATGATTGATAAGGTAGGGGGAATAGGTCCGAGTGACTAGAACCTTGTACCTATCTGGTGAGCTATGATATGGACCAAATGCCCTTGTTGTTATTTCATACACATGTTGGGTGAGAAATTATAAAAAGTATAGTGATATATAATAAGGAATGACAACACCTTGAGTGATAAGGTGCTATAAGGACCCTTACTTGATTGATAATGAAGTTATCATATTATAACATGATATCTAACCCTACCATGATTGATAAGGTAGTGGTCAATATAATGGCCTCACCTTGAGTGATAAGGTTCTAGATGAACCCAACCATGAGTGATAATGGAGCGTTTAGAATGTGATATTAGACCTACCATGGTTAATATGGTATCATTTCAGAAAATGGATTTACATTGATCATAATGTATTAACATGGATGTTTGTTGAGTGAGAAGGTTGTTATGTGATATATAGTTGTATGAGACACTAACTTTAGTAGTATGGAAGATGTTGGGAGTTGAGTGATGAGCTATATTGAGTGAGAAGTATTAGTCTAGGGATTTGATAAGGGTAAAAGTAGTGGATACATATAAATATGTTGGGCTAGAAAAGACATGTGTGAAGATAATTTACTATTTTGAAAGCGGTAAATTACTACTTGTGTAGAGGTAATAAAGAGGTACATGAGGGAAAATATTGATCCTTGCCATTTTTTACTTAGCAGTAATGAGACATGTGGAAATTTTTTAAGGACATGAATTGATTAGTTGAATGAATGTATATATATGATTTCGTATTACAAATGGTGTGAAAATTATTAAGGCATCTTCCATACATATCTTGACTTTCCTTTCATGTTTAAAATTAATCCAATGGTGTTCATGGATCTCATGAATGAGATCTTTCATACATATCTCAACTCATTCATTGTGGTGCTTATTGATGATATCCTTATATACTCACCGACCATTGATATACACATTGGACACCTATAGATTTTTTTTGTACACTTTGACCACATTATATGTTTTATAAGATCTCAAAGTGTCACTTATGCTTCCATAAAGTATGTTTTCTTAGGCACGTAATCTATAATGTGGGAATTTATGTGGACCCAAAGAATGTATAGGTTGTGGTTTCATGAGAAGGCATACGAAACATGTTTGAGATTGTGGGTTTCCTTTGTTTATTCGGGTTTTACATGTGGTTCATTTAAATCTTTTCCCCTTTAGAAGTGCTTATGACTAGGATTACTAAGAATGTAGTTATGTTTGAGTGGTCAGAAAAGTTTAAAGAGGCCTTCCTAAAAAGTCAATGAAGTTTTGATCCTACTGAATTACTATAAATTATGATTCAGAAATGAGGTCTCCAAATTGATCCCCGAGCATGAATTGGACTTATGGACATTTCTTGCATTGGACACAGAGTTTTAGTATCTATGTGGAAGGTTCTATATTTTCCTCATCACATCACATATGAGAATGTGTCAACATTGGAATGATATTAAATCAAAAATCATAGTCAATGTAATATTTTCAAATATTGATAACATTTATCATTAAATACAAGTACAAAGGTCTGATGTTTCTCAACATAATGACGTATTAATCTTGATCTATGATGGATATAACATTATTACATTCTATAGTAATTGTACCTGGGAAAGATGGGTTTTGGGAACTAAAAGATTAATACAAGGGGGTGGGTTACATGCCATGTAGTGGTGACTCGGGGTGTGCTAGTGGTAGATGACCATGTAGGGTATAAAGCTATATCTAGTGCGAGGTATATGGATAGGAATTATGTGTGGGTATACCTTTTGTGGGGGGGATATATGGATAGGTACATGCATGGGAACCATATGTGGGGTAAAGATTGTGTATGGGGTGATACATTCCACGTAGTAGGGAATTTTTCATGCTAAGTGGGGCCTTGTATGTGAATGTACCCAGGTGGGGGTAAACATCATATACCGGAACACATGATGTGTACTTTGGAAAAGTACACACTGAGCAGTCTATGTCACATGGAACGAGGGGACATTTTGGGTTACATATCATGTACCTAAAGTACTGGTTGGGTACTTTTTTCTCCGTGTTGTGTTTACCCTATTTTAACCCTGGAGTCAAAATTCGACTTATGAGTATTCAATTTTGATCAGTTTTTCATATAAATTTCCATGGTGGAATAATTTCTGTGTTTGAATGTGGTCTTTATGGTGTTTTGGACTAAAATAATTCTTTATCAGGGTTTCTTCAAGGATTGGATTCAGAATCCTCCAGCAGGTTGGGTTGTGAGATGAGAATCATGTGTGAGGGTTATGAGATCATTAGTTGAAATGGATTGTGAAATCTAAGCTAGTTTTGTTCAATGTTCTTTAATATAGATCCTGAAAATTATAATCAAGTAGTATATATGAAGAGATCTTGTTTTATCCTGACATGTTGGTACCTATTTCTCAAGGTTAGAATAATTGAGGATTACTGCCCTTTTTTAGGATTGGAACTATTGGAACCATTGGGATGGGATGATGTTGTGGGATAGAAGTTATGGTCGGATTTCCTTAAGATATTTATATGTGTCAAAGGGAATCTTAATGTATTGGTGTTGCCATCAACATTGATGTTCTTTCACCCCCATATCTTATCTTTTCTCACCCCCAGCACATCCCCCCCCCCTCTTCCCCACCTGCACAGCCACCTCCAACCCCCTGTCCAGGCCCCCTCCTCCTCACCTCACCCCTGCCCATCCCCCCCCTCCAGCACATCCCCCCTCCTCCCCACCTCATTTTGAACTCTTCAATATCAATCAAAATGATTCTATACAGGTAAATTACAAAAAAACTGCAACCTAAAATGATATATTGCTTGTGTTCATAATAGACAGTACATTGCAGCGAAATGGAACCAAAAAATCGAAAATAAATGAAGGCATACATACTGATTTAAAGTGAATAAACAAAAATTACTTGAATCAAAGATAAGATGACCGGTTGGAAAGTAGAGTTAGAACCCTCGAGAGAAGCGGGGAGCTGGGAGCGGCGATCGGCGAGTGGTGAGGGGTGGTTGGGACGGGAGCGGTGGCGAGGGGTGGTCGGTATGGGAGTGGCGGAAAGGACGGGAGGAGTATGGGATTGGCACTGAGGGTTTGGAGAAGTGCGGCATAGGGATAAGAGAAGTATCCCGACAAGACTGTGAACCGCCACAGGGTGTCGTCCTGGAGCAGGGCCAAATCACGGCGTGACCGTGGCGTGACCGTGGCGTGACCGCGGCGTGACCGCAGCGTGACCGCGGCGTGACTGCGGTGTGTTTTCCCGGTCCAGCGACATCCGCGGGGTAGCATCTTCAGGTTCCCATGGTAGATGCCTGCACCAAAAAGCCATGCAAAATGCACAGCCCTTCTTTGCTTGATAAAGAAATGCAGTTCACTACAAGAAATATTATGGTCATAAACAAACTAGTAATATACTTTGAGTGGGAAACCTCGGCTTTTAAACTACCTTAATTTTCATGTGCATTCAAAAAAAAGGTGTTTTGTATTTATAAATGGGTGTTTCCAATTTATAAAACTTGAACCATTTAAAAACATTCCAGTAAATTCAAACATGTATTTCAACTTAAAGCTACTAAAATTTAAATATCTATGATTATTAATACCTTGAGACCAAAAAAAATCAACAAACCTACCTGTTTGGTATTTCACCAGGAAGTTCCATGAAATGAACAGCTCGGTTTAAATAACCAGAAAAAAGAGTCTGCAAATCAACCAGCAATCAATAAGCATTAATATTTCAGATGGAATGGCCAAATATGATATTGTGGGATAGAAGTTATGGTCGGATTTCCTTAAGATATTTATATGCGTCAAAGGGACTCTTGATGTATTGGTGCTGCCATCAATATGGATGTTCTTTCACCCCCATATCTTATCTTTTCTCACCCCCAACACATCCCCCCCCCTCTCCACCACCTGCACAGCCACCTCCAACCCCCTGTCTATCCCCCCTCCTCCTCACCTCACCCCTGCCCACCCCCCCCCCCTCCAGCACATCCCCCCTCCTCCCCACCTCATTTTGACCTTTTCAATATCAATCAATATGATTCTATACAGGTAAATTACAACAAAACTGCAACCTAAAATGATATATTGCTTGTGTTCATAAGGGGGTCATAATAGACAGTACATTGCAGCGAAATGGAACCAAAAAATCGAAAATAAATGAATACATACATACTTATTTAAATTGAATGAACAAAAATTACTTGAATCAAAGATAAGATGACCGGTTGGAAAGTAGAGTTAGAATCCTTGAGAGTGGCGGGGAGCTGGGAGCGGCGATCGGTGAGCGGTGAGGGGTGGTTGGGATGGGAGCGGTAGCGAGGGGTGGTCGGTATGGGAGCGACGGCAAGGATGGTAGGAGTATGGGATTGGCGCTGAGGGTTTGGAGAAGTGTGGCTTAGGGATAGGAGAAGTATCCCGATAGGACTATGAACCACCACAGGGTGTCG
This sequence comes from Viscum album, assembly GCA_963277665.1. NCBI lineage: Eukaryota > Viridiplantae > Streptophyta > Magnoliopsida > Santalales > Viscaceae > Viscum > Viscum album. Next base: position 81,941,888 of record OY728125.1, on the reverse strand, counting down.
TCCTGGAGCAGGGCCAAATCACGGCGTGACCGCGGTGTGACCGCGGCGTGTTGGCTTGGTCCAGCGACATCTGCGGGGCAGCATCTTCAAGTTCCCATGGTAGATGCCTGCACTAGAAAGCCATGCAAAATGCACATCCCTTATTTTATTGATAAAGAAATGAAGTTCACTACAAGAAATATTATGGGCATAAACAAACTAGTAATCTACTCTGAGTGGGAAACCTCAGCTTTTAAACTACCTTAATTTTCATGTGCATTCAAAAAAAGGGTGTTTCACATTTTTAAATGGGTGTTTCCAATTTATAAAACTTGAACCATTTAAAAAAATCCAGTCAATTCAAACATGTATTTCAACTTAAATCTACTAAAATTTAAATATTTGTGATTATTAATAACTTGAGACCAAAAACAAATCAACAAACCTAACTGTTTGGTATTTCACCAGGAAGTTCCATGAAATGAACAGCTCAGTTTAAATAACCAGAAAAAAGAGTCTGCAAATCAACCAGCAATCAATAAGCATTAATATTTCAGATGGAATAGCCAAATATTAGCAATAAAGGTCTGGAAGTGCAACATGTTCTGCTTCCATTCTCATAACACATTATATTTGCATGGAAAGGTTGAATTGCATAAATAACAGTGGAAGCATAACATGATAATTTCATTTAATATCTTTAGAGTGATGTATAGTATGGTATGACAAAAATGTTTCGTATTTTCTAAAATAAGAGTAACAAATTCTAGGTCCCACATGGAGAGGCTACTCAGAAGAGAACTTACTTCCAGAGATCCAATCCTAGTGAAAGAATATATTCGTGTAGGAGTAACACCCATCACATAATATCTAGTCCCATCAGTGACAACAGCTGTTTCCATCTGTAAAATGACACAGAATGAAAAAGAGAAGTGAAAAGAATACTCAAAATTGTAAACGTGGTATGGATTTTCCTGCAACATCCAAACCTATCTAGACAGCCACAGCCTACGCATCAAGCTCCCTTGCACTAAGGGCATGCGTGGTCTGCAAAATTGGGGGCTAGGAAAGCAGGAAGTGGAGTGGGTATGGGAATCTACTAAAAACACCTTTCCAAAAGCCAATGATGGAAGCCCTTTTTCATCCCTTTCTGGAAGCAGTATTTCCATGGAAATGTGATTCATTCAAACCAAGAATATATTCACAGGAAACCCCTGGAATCATCTCTTCCTGAAAGGGTTTCTCTAGTGTACCAAACATCCCCTCTTAGATCCCCTCAACTTACATTCAAAATTTTAATGGGTTATCCCTCTACCATTCACAGGTTTCTATCTCACCTATACAAACCACTTTTGACAAAACTCTCTTCCATAATTCTTTTGATATGAAGGAAAACTGTAAACCCAAATTACAAGGGTTGAGGAAGATGTACCTGTAGACCTATAAAAGCCTCTGGAAGTTCTTGCAATTCAAAGAGAAACTTCATGTACTTCTCCTTCTTATCCTTCTCATACACGGCCATCTCATATAGCTGTCCATTATCGGTTCTAAGAATTGTCTCTTTTGTAGAAGTTGTGTTCGACATATATACCCAAGGAAAATATTTTATCAAAATATTTCTTAAACTGCAATGACTAGAAAATGGAAAAAATAATAATTTAAAAAAAATGTCTTCAGTGATCTTCTGCCTATTCCAAGCAAGAGAGTTCACCACAAGACCTTTCAATTTGGTTAGAATGCGAGGTTTTCTCCATTTTTCATGCATATAGTATGTATCAACACCCCCATCACCATGTATGGTCGCAATACAATGGCTCCCACTAGGATCAATAAAAACTATATGTATTGATTGCTCTCCAGCTCGCCCAGCACAGAGATCAATATCTGTGTTTGAATTTTACATGGAATAAAAACATCACTTCATCACGTAAGATGTAAAGAGGTAAGTTCAGGAAAGGTTCACCATCCAAACTTCACTTGTAGGCTACTTTGAGCGCATAATTCTGGAACTCAATGCATCAGCTCATAAATTCAATGATAATAAAGTCAGCCTCTCACGTGAAACTTAATTAATAAATATTGACATCCAAAAAAAAATTTCCCAGCCTTACTGATTAGAGGCAGAGATTGACAAAAATTAAACCAATACTTAATCTTAGCATGCATCCCGGAAGTGCAACATACAATCAAACCAATATTTAATTTAATTTTTCATAATAAAAACCAATCAAAGATGAGAATATTACCAAAAGGGGTTGCATTTTTCCAATTTAGAAATCCAATACCTATCCTGTCTGGCAGTCACAGACTCCTCTATTTACACAAGTGCTTCATCGCAGCTAAAGATAGATTCTATCACTTAGACAATATGCCAGGGTCATGAAGAGTGATAATCTTCTACCTGCAAATGGTGAGACCGCTGAGCAGAGGTCGTCGGGGAGGAGGGCGCCGTTGTGGGAGAGTTCGTCGGGGAGGAGGGTGCCGCTGTGAGAGAGGGATGCACGGAGAGATCGTCGGGGAGATCGTCGGGAGGAGGATACGTCATCGGGGAGGAGGGTTGCGCGGTGATATGGCTGCGAACCGGGGGAGGAGGAGGTGGGCTACGGGGAGGAGGAGACGTCGTCGGGGAGGAGAGCTGCACGGTGATAGGGTTGCGAATAGGGGGAGGAGAGGAGGGTTGCGGGGAGGAGGAGACGTTGTCGGGGAGGAGAGTTGTGCGGTGTGTGAATCAGGGGAGGAGGAGGAGGGCTTTGGATTGGGGGAGGAGGAGGAGCCCGATAGAGATTGGGGGAAAAAACGACGTTGCGGTGTATTCTTGATTTATCCATGGAGATTGAAATTTAACCGTGGCAATATAAAAGTTATAGCCACAGACCTATAAAACCTTGTCTATAGGTCCGTGTCTATAGCCCAAATTTTTATTATTGGATGGGAGTCCCGGAACCATAGATAAGATCATCATATGTTGGTTGTAATTAATTTAATTAACTGACAAGAATTACCTTGATGGAATTATTTCTTCATTGATGTTTTCGGTCGCAATCTGATGTGATTTTTCATTGTGTTGTAGAATCAAAGTATAGGATTCCTCTAGAGGTGATCCACACATGCTCCACGTATCTCTGAACGTCACCGAAGGGATCTCCGGGTGCTAGCGCGGAAGAGCCTTCACTTGCGATGTCTGCCTTCGATCGCCTTGATCCGGTGGAGGAGGATCTCTCTCTCGTAGATTGAGAGAATTCTTGGAAGAAAATGATTCTCTATTAGCTTAAGATCTTTCTCTAGATTCGTTGTGCACAACCACAAAAAAATGGCTAGGCTAATGAGAAATATATATTTAGGATTTTTAATTACATAGAATAATAAAATGAATTAATTACCTAAAATCATTTATTCGTTTCATTTAATTCTTAGTAATACCCCATGTCTAATAATAACATTTTACTATTATTATTACTTGACATGCGCCCATCGAATTATACCTAATATTATTTAATTAAATAAATAATATCATTTCTCATAAATTCCCAAAAAAAAAATACACAGCATGTATATTTAATATACATAGCGTGTACTTTTATTTTTCATTTTTCTTTATTTCCTCCACCATATTTATTAGACCTTGAATAATGGCTATTTATTTCTAAAATAAATATCACTACATTACTCACTAATAAATATATTATTTCACCCACAATATATTCTCTTGAATAACTAGTGTCGAAATAAATGCGATCATGCATCCTTAAATAATTTTTAAACCACAATCGGGAATAATATTTATTTAACTTGTTAAATTAATATTTAACTGAGATACTTAGACACACTTAGTGTGTGACCCTCTAGGCCTCTTTCTCAGTGGCATTAGGAGGAGTCTGCCTAAAGTCCAAGGTTAGCGTCTAAAAACACGCCAAGGCACCCATAGAGAAAGAAGTTAAAGCCGTAATGACATGTCACCTCCTACGAACGCTTACCATGTAATATAATCCCTTTATCTTGATATCTCGAATCAAGTGGGTTGCATGCTGGTGCCATCAACCCATGTGCTCGATTATTCTTTATTTGACTTCCTAGAATTGAACTTGATCATTACTTACCATGGTCATGGATTTATTTAGGCTATATAAATTCCATAAAAGGGCCTGAGATATCTACTTATGTTATGGAATAGAAGGGACAAATCCTTTCTCGCATTATCTATTAATACAGTATCACTCGTGATGCACCCAACGTATCTTACCTCGCTGCGAACAGTGTGTCGTCACAGTTTTCATTAATACATCTAAGTGTGTGAGTTGTAATACCCATTAATAATAATCTTAAAGTCTAAGGACCAATACACATGTCCACAGATAGGAACATCCAATGAAACTATGAAATGTGGAATTCCTACTAGCGGGTCTCGTTCTCATAATATCATCCTGGATATTACCAAGGGCACACACCATGAGAAGGTGCCTCAAATTTTTATGATTCCTCACCCCTAATGGCCTATATTATTTGTGTCCCTCAAATAACATCATTTGGTCATAGAACATATATATTCAAGAACATTGTTATAGCACTTCCAGGTTCTCATCATAGTAGGGATCCACTATGACCCTTTAATGAAACAGCTACCCTTAGGACATTATCACATACATTGTCACGCATAAGAATAATCAAGATGTGATAATGTATTTATTTAATGAATAAAGTACAAAGTAGTTGGTTTTAGGCCACCAACTCGAACAATATTAAAATTAACAACAAAGTTGGAGAAGCTCTAAGGAAGTGATGAAAGAATGAGATCGGTGCCCAATTCTTCAGGGAGTTTAAACCCTAGAACCTCCAGGTGCTCAATGTAGCCAATGAGCTTAACTACATGAGGCCCAGATGGGGCACCCTCTCCAAGATTACTCTGAAAGAGTGACTTGGAGGTCTCAAACATTTAATGTCTTTCTCTCTCCTAGTAAAGACCACAGAGGTTCTCAAGTATGATATAATCACCCATGTTTTCATGAAACTTCATGAGATCACTAGACATTTATGATAGCATCAGACATTGAATGTCGACCACGCCGTTCATATGTTTCTCATAGAACAGGAAATCCTCGTCACTCGTCTCTTTGGCAGGTGGATCAGGTAATGCTAACTCCAACACGTAAGACTTTGATTCATGACATAGGATAACCCGAAGGTGTCTAAACCATTCCTGGAAGTTACTACCAGTGAGGATGTTGTCTTTATCCAAAACCGATCACAGGGATAGTGTAGTTGACAAGATTTTCATTTTTATTCTACAATTAAAAGATCATATCATTAGTACTTTCTTGATTACATTTTTATGAGAAATAATAAATTAATTTTATTAAGTCTCCCACTATTTTATCAAATACCAGTGGCCCTCACCATTGAACTCAGAATGTCTAGTTGTCATGATATTCTAGTGGCAAGGATCCATATTCCCCTTTGCATAACCCCAACAAGGGTTGGTCAAGCTATTTTAAGGTATTTAGGTAGGCAGGTCTTTACTAATTACGGGCTTACATCTCCTTGATCTGTTGAGTGGGGTCCCCAATCCTGAAATATTGACTTTGGATTTACTTAAATCTTGCCTCCAATATTACACCAAGTCTAGAAAGAGCTACTCCTCTTGATGTAATATAGTTAAGTCAACCTGAAACCTTTTATAAGGGATTCCTCTATAAAATTAAGTGTCCCAACAAGGGTTGGTCAAACACATATTTTTATTGAGTTTTTCCCTTAATCAAGTAACGGGAGGCTTGGTCTAACTTAATATTTTATTTGAGGTATTTTTATCTCTTATACGTGAATTTATTATTATCATTATCACATTCTTATTAATATTAAGTGGAACTTACTTAAGTGATTAACCATATCTTAATAATATTTATGCATAATCCTGGTTTATTTTAGTTCCACCTTGCATGCTTGTTTAATACATTAATTATATAATCGTGACAACACATCCATAATGATAAATCATGCATATGAAAGAAATAAAATAAATCAAAGGGAATAGTCATGATATTTTCTAATGGTTAGTTTATCTAGCGGTTGATTAACTAACCCTGGCCTAGGAGAGAAACACCTTGAACCTTTTGGGTTCATGTTTACATCTTTCCACCTGTCCACCTCTGTATCTCTTGGGATTGATTTCGTCTCGGCTCCAACTTGAACCACCTCCACTAGCTTGGGAGTTACATCCATTACATATGCCTTTTTTTAACTCACATGCAGGTGAGGAGTAAAAAGGGGTTTTACATAAAAGAAACCTTGGGCACGCAGGCCCTACATATTAATGAGGAGAAGGCTCGCATGCCAACACATTTAATTTAAATAAATTAATTAAAAGAAACCATCGATATACAAAGTTCTTGGTCTATCTCATGATCATCCATACATGAAATGATATTTATACATAAATAAAACTAGCATTCAATTCTTTAATCATTCTTGTTTAAGATAAACCACGCTTGAATCAATTAATTGTAATATTTAATTAATCAATCCTTTTATCTTAAACCCTTTTCTAAATTTCCTTGAGATTCTCATCCATCATAATTTTAAACAAATAAATTCATTTAAAATTATCTTTTTACGTAGCTTATACCTTGGAGGCAACCTAGTGAATTCCTATTCACAACTACCCATTGAGTAGAAATGAACATTATGCAGATGTTAAATTAAACATATATATATATAAAACACCTATCACGTGTTGTGCCTCAGCTTTATACCTACACGATGGTACACGTCATAAGGGTTTGTATAATATAATAATAAATTTTAATAAATTTTCATAATTTGGATGAGTACGCAGTGTGTAGTTCTAACTACACTGCGTGTACTATTGTTCACCGTCTATCCAAAGTACACGCCTGGGGAAACGGCCTGTGAGTGTACTTCAAAAATATTTGGAGTACATGGTTTGTCCATTGACCCACACGCCGTGTAGTTCCTCGTTACATGGTCTCCAACTAGGCAAGCTATGTACGGGGTACACGGTCCAACCCTAACCCAAAGGGACTACACGCCGTGTCCGGTGGGGCACATGACGTGTAATCTGGAAACTGTGTGCCACCTGTTCCTGGTCAACATATGGAGTCATTAAGACTTATACAAACTCCAATGACATGGCTTGGTTTGGCAGTGTAACACCCCAAGCTTCCATGGTATGCTTCTCTTTGAATAATGCAGTAGTGTGTGTTGTACGCAACTTCGAGTTCTAACACACAGTGCAACCAATCAAACTAGCCGTTATGAATAGTAATACTCACTTTTTGAAATTTTATACATTTTATCTTTCAAAATGTACTTCATTTTTGGATTAGAAATATCGAAATTATCTTAGGGTGAATTTTTGGTACTTTTCGGATAACTTTTATATTTTGATGAATTGTGAAAATTACTAAATTTTAATTAAAAACAACTTTTTTAATCAAAATAATTAATAGTGATAAATTATGAATTTGAGTGATTTTAGAAAAGAATTAGATTATATTTTTACCATTTAATCCAATGTTGGTCATTGGATGTAATTTCACATTTAAATTGTACATAATAAAGTGTCAATCTTTTGATAGTTATTATCTCTTAAAAACACGCTTTTTGTTTTAACAACAGGAATTAATTTTAAATTAATTTCTGCCACTTTTGTGTTATGAATTTAGAAAAATGGATTCCATATTTATAATCAGGAGTTCCAAATTGTGTAAATAGGTAACTTTCATTTTTAGAAATTTTGAATAATTACTTCGGTAAATATTTTATTTACCGTGGTTAAAGGGTAATTCCGGTAAATAAGGGTAAACAAAATAATATTATAATAGTAATAAATTACCCTAAAATGTGTCCTAACCCTATTTGTTGATACATATCTGACCATGGGCATCTTTGAGTCGATTTTGGGACCCAATGGATCCACTTTTAAGTGATAATGACACTTTATATTAATTAAGTTAAAGTAACTACAAAAATGACTTAAGCATATATCTTTTAGAAAAACAATTTTTACATAGGGTTATATATGTTATATTTTCAACTATAAATATTCATTAGAAAGATAAAAAGATTTCATACATAATTATATTTTATTTATGATTTTTAGACATTTAATAATTAAATTTATTTATGACACAATAATGATGCAGTATTTTCCTTATTAATGAAAGAATCAAATAATTGGTATTATAAATGTTAAAATAAATATAATTTAAGTTTTGATGTCATCCACGAATTTTATTGGTAAATATGACATGTTAGGATTTCTTAAATGAATTTTGTTCAAATTAATAAAGTTGTTAAGACTTTAACAAAAATCAATTATTAAATATTTTCAAAATTGACATAAATGAGTTTTTTAAAACAAATATTATATTATTAATTGATATTCTATTCCTAAAAATCTAAGGTTCGGCCGAAGGACTTATATCATGATATTTTTATCATTAATTGACCACTTTGGGGTCTCTTGGAAGTTTATAGTAAGTTTATTGACTATATAATATAAAAATACAATGTGACATGGTAAGTGTCAAACTAATTAACTAAGAGTTAAAACTAAAAGATAAGGTTAATATAGTGAACCAAACCTATCTAAAATCTATTGGATGAAAGGATTTAGACCCATCCCCACCTTATACTTTGAATAATACACTATTTATTCTTTATAAACCGAATATGAATTTATTATAAATTAATACTTTAAGTTTTTCCTAAAGAGATCCTCCTCCCCCTTATAAAAGGACACCACTTCTAACCAATTATTAATACCTTAAAAACATTTTGGTTCAGACAACCCCAGACCAATTATCCTCTAAACTTCCCTCACTTCAACCTAGAGACCTTAATTTAGTCAGAAATACAACCTAAGGAGCCCTTTTGATCAAATCAAAAGGAAGAACCCGAAGAAGAGGTAATGTTTTTACCACCCTCTTTCAAGTTCCTTTCTTCTTCAACTTCTTCCTTATTTTTTATTTCCATTATAAAATAATAAATCCAGTATATTCTATATACTATGATGTTATTATAAATATGGTATAACCATATTCAGTATTCTATCCATCCTTTTAATGACATGTTACCATACGTGCGTACGTACGGCTTACCATCTCCACGTCGTGGTGTAATTGTTATTCAATACATTATTATTTGGATGGGTATAATAATGATGTGTATTTGATGTAAATAATAAATATAACATGATAAGGATTCTTTATATATGATATACCATCCAATTATGTATTATTTTAATATCAAAATAATGATATTTTCGCTCGTTCGTACGTACGGATTACCATCTCCACGACGCGATGAGATTCATTTCCATGTTCACCATTCATCGATGATTATAAAAATATATATTACTAATAAGTATGTAATATATGACATAATAATGCTACTGGAGATATATATATTTATATATATAAGTATTATATACTTACATATATCTTATTCGCTTACTTCCGTTCAATACTATATGAAAACGGAAACAATGTTTATGCGTACGTACGGACTACTGTCTCCATAAACGGTGTTTTCCATTTCATATATATGTATATTATACATATTTATATTCTAAATATATATGATATATAAATCATGTTTTATATTCTGGAAGTATTTAAATCATGATCTAAGTAATACAATCAAGAGTAACAAGTTAAAACACGTACGATAAAGAAAGTGATTATTACTCGAGATATTAATATAACATGGAAATTATTATTAAATGGGTAGTATAAAGTCATAAATGAATAATGTATGGTATCATAAATATTAATATGGTTATGGTATAATTTAATAACATACTACAGTCTTCATGTAGGAGGTTAAACGTACCCTTGACTAAAGGAAAATGCAAGGTAAGGGGTTTTCATCTCACTCCTTATTCCTGTGAGATTCGTGCCATATTGCCACTATTACCTTTTGTGTGGTGTATGTACTGCCCATAATTGTATTCTTTGTGTAATACACTTTAATTTATGTGTATTTACATATTCATTGTATGATAGCTATTTCATGGGGTGTATGTTTCCTAAGTTACCAAATTGGTAAGGGTTTATTTCACAATATCTTCATTATCCGAGGTTGTTTATATGTAATTATCTATTGGGACCTCTTTATCATCCACATCCATGATTCTTAAAAATTTATTTCAAATCATTCTTACTATTTTACAGACTATGGGTTGAGGTCATTTATACCCTTGTTTGACTTTTCATAAAATGGTTTGAAAGGAATCTTTCTGTTGTTTTCCAAACAAAGTCCTTTTTAACCTTTTTGAAAAAATTAAGGTAAGAATGTCTTTTTTTTAACTTATACGGCGGGTGTAGCTATTTTCAGCCGTTATAAAATTGTAGAAGATTCCCTTAAAATATTATAAGAATATTTTCAAAGTAAATTTTTTATTTTATAATTATGTGACTCTTAAATGATTTAAAAAAAAGATATGTTTCTCTCAAATAGTTTTGATTTCATCTATGTCAACATCATTTTAAATGTTTTAAATATTTATTCTTCTAAACCATTCTCATTAATGTCCATGTTTGAAAAATGGTTTTAAGGATTTATTTAAAGGGACCTGAATGTTTTAAAATGTTAATTACTTTAAAATGTTTCAAAGTGGTATGGGACACTTTGATTCAAAAATGTCTTTAAATGTATTCATTTATAAATTGTGTGAATTTTAAATGATTTCATGAAAAGGGATATTTCAATAAAAAAAGTTTTACAAATCATTTCCATCTATGTTAAATCCTTTAATGGATTTTAAGCTTGTTTTGAAGTTGATTTATTATGATACAAAACTTATATATTGTATTGAAGGTTTTGTGATATGTTTGACTATGGATGTGTTATTTTTATACCATTCATGATTTATGGTTAAAGTATTGACATTTTGTATCCTAGTTCTTATACGAATGTTTATGTTATGTTTTAACCTTTTCATATGAGGAATGTATTGGACATAGTAAGTGACGGGTGGATCCCGCTATAGCTCCTCGATGCATCGGTAGGTCTCATGAGACAACTAGACGTGGAATTGGATGAGGCCTTTTCCCAATTTGATTTATGGTTTTGGCCGAGGCCTTAATCATTTTAGATGTCTTGGCCGAGGCCTTGACAAAATGTTTTAGAATGTCTGGCATTGTACATTCCCTCATTATGGAAATAATATTGATGGTTCATGTGGTCATTCGACTAGTAGAATACCCATGATTATGTTTTATTATGACATTATTTACTTAACTCATATTCTTTCCATAAAAGTATTCATTTTTATTATTGGTAAAGGCATGTGGTTTCAATTATTCACCATGCTTAATATTTATGTCATTTTCTACTGTATTGCTTACCCTTACCGATCATTTGAACTCACCCCTTTCTATGTTTTATTTTTTACAGGATTCCAAGAAGTATATTATGATTGATATGCAGGGTTAAGCTAAAGGGAATAATGGCGTTCTCAAGGAACTATTTATGCTGCGTTTTATGTTTGAAATTGTAATGTAATGTTAATGTATGTAATCTATTTTCCAAGACTGGTAAACTGATCGGTCCTTCGAGACTTGATTCCTTGAAATCATGCCAATGTATTAAAATAATGCACCGACTCTGGGTAACTGGGGTCGGGGCGTTACAGTTGGTATCAGAGGAAGTTTAGCAATAACCTTGGAAGCTAGATTTAGATAAACTCTTATTAGAGCACATAGCCCTAAGATAGACTTTGAGGATTAGTATAGAAGAACTTCCTATAATTTTGATATTGTAGATATTTTGTGAGTTTTCCGAGCAATATATCCCTGTCTGGATACGAACAGGTAGAGGCGGCTCTGGTACAGATGTACCTAGGGGTAAAACCCGAAAACACCTCTTTGAGCTAGACTCTAACGGGAACTGGTGCACGACAATGGGCCTTGCTGCACTCTTGGTTACGACACTCTCGGGGGATATGCTTAGGATAATTATCATTTTCTTTACAAACCATTATGAAGGGTTTATGAGTATATACTTCCTCAAAGAAGACATTTTTATGATTATGGATTATATCCATAAACTGTTTAATTTATGTTAAGTGTTTTACAAGTTTGGGATTAGGTATTTCTATTCATAAACTAATCTAGTGTATGCCATTGTTTAGAAATGGCACCCAGTAGAAGGAATGATAACTCCAGCAATACGCATGATCCAAAGAGTAAGAAAGATCATATCTTTCATGGTCTTAAGCCAAAATTTAGAAGGGAAATAGTCTACCACGTATTATTATCATATGAAGAAATAATATCATGTGTTGATAAGATAAGTAAAGAATTCTTGGATTCCTATGGTTTTGAAGGGAAGCCAGAGAAGGAAAGGATGGTGGAGAGAAGGACAGATAAAGGGAAGAAGGTAAAGAAGGATTTTCTCATATGTGATAACTGTGGAAAGAATCACCTAGGAAAATTTTTGAAGGGAATGGGAGTATGTTATAAGTGTGGAGAAAAAGGACACCAAGTACGTGACTGTAAGGGTAAGAAAAAGGTTTCAAATGTACAATGATTCATCCGCAAGGAGTTTGGACACTACGCGAACCAATGTCTCTGTCATCATACTATGCTGCAAATGATGTTATTAGATAATAATCAAGTTATGATACTACCACAGATGAAGAGGAATGACTAGTGTTCTTATGTTGTTATTTTGGAATTATTTCATTGGAGTATTGTATCAATGATGTTCTGGAAGTAAATAAGGATTGTACTATAGTACTATTTTATTAAGGATTTGAGATTATATGGTTCTAAGAAAAGTGAATTAAATAGTAAGGTACACTTTTTGGTAAAATACATATTTGATGGAAAGGTAATCCTTAATATGGTCCCGATAATGAGGTAGTGATTTTGGAATAAGATATGGTTGATTTGAATAAATTATATTGGATATTCTTGACTACCTTGAAACTGATTAATGATTTGTCATTGTTGGAGTTTACAACATTTTTGGATAGAAGGAGTATATCCAGTATTCTATAAAGAATAAGGGAGCATGAATGTAATCAATAAAGTTTTATGGTAATTCAGGATGTTACGGTGTTTTAAAAGAATACATGATGAAGGAGTTCACATGTTATTACGTGGAAAAAGGGATCTTCATTATGTTTACCTTCCTTATAAATCTTGGACTGTGAGTTTGGACAGAAGTATTTTGTATAATTTTAGTTTGATATTATTTTTGGATTACCATAAAAAGGACAACTCAGAGGTCGGGCGGCAACCTGTCACGTCCGGCAAGGCTGCGAAACTTAAACCCACAACCGAAGGGCGACAAGGGTGTATCACCTACCACTGGCCCACGTGATGTCCTGGATTGAATAATGTAGTATTTTTAAAAAAAAATCTGGTAGATTAATTATAAATTCATTTTTTAACCCTATACGAATAGGATAAATAGAATATTATTTTTAAGTTCTATTATCTTTCAGAGTGAAAGATGAGTTTGTGGTAGAAATTAGTTAAAATATGGGACTCTACTTGTCAAGTATATATTTTTCTTCTTCTATTATTCTATGAAGAAATTAATTCTTATACTTTAGTGAAGGGATCATAAAACTAAAAATGTGTTATCCTAATACCATATGTTTTGTTGAACCGGTAGTATTTTAAATCATCATAGATTGATGAATTTAAGGCCCTCAATTTTACACTTGTTTGTGATTGATGACCTCAATCACTACCTATAAATATTTACATTTTTCCTCCAATTATATGTCTTTAACTTCCACCAATTTTCTCCTAATCAAGATCGTAATTTGGTGGTGACCCTTTCATTTCCATTTTCCTCTTATTAAGACTAAATTTTATTAACCTAATTTTCGATGTGGGTTTTCCCAAAGGTATTTTTTATTTTCAACCTTTTATTTTTGAAAAATAATTTCAAATTGCGAGGACACAATTTATTGAAGGAGGTTATAATTCCACACCCCAAGCTTCCATGGTACACTTCTCTTTGAATAATGCGGTAGCGAGTGTTGTACGCAACTTCGAGTTCTAACACACACCGCAACCAATCAAACTAACCGTTATGAATAGTAATACCCAATTTTTGAAATTTTATACATTTTATCTTTCAAAATGGACTTCATTTTTGGATTTGAAATATCAAAATTATCTTAGGGTGAATTTTTATTACTTTTCGGATAACTTTCATATTTTGATGAATAGTGAAAATTACTAAATTTTAATTAAAAACAACTTTTTTAATCGAAATAATTAATAGTGATAAATTATGAATTTGAGTGATTTTAGAGTATAATTAGAATATATTTTTACCATTTAATCCAATGTTGGTCATTGTATGTAATTTCATATTTAAACTGGACATAAGCAAGTGTCAATCTTTTGATAGTTATTATCTCTTAAAAACACGCTTTTGTTTTAACAACGAGAATTAATTTTAAATTAATTTATGACACTTCTGTGTTATGAATTTAGAAAAATGGATTCCATATTTATAATCAGGAGGTCAAAATTGTGTAAATAGGTAACTTTCATTTTTAGACATTTTGAATAATTACTTCGGTAAATATTTTATTTACCATGGTTAAAGGGTAAATCCGGTAAATAAGGGTAAAAAAATAATATTATAATAGTAATAAATTACCCTAAAATGTGTCCTAACCCTATTGGTTGATACATATCCGACCATGGACATATTTGGGTTGATTTTGGGACCCCATGGATCCACTTGTAAGTGATAATGACACTTTATATTAATTAAGTTAAAGTAACTACAAAAATGACTTAAGAATATATCGTTTAGAAAAACAATTTTTACATAGGGTTATATATGTTATATTTTTTACTATAAATATTAATTATAAATATAAAAATATTTCCTACATAATGGTATTTTATTTATAATTTTTAGACATTTAATAACTAAATTTATTTATGACACAATAATGATGCAGTATTTTCCTTATTAATGAAAGAATCAAATAATTAGTATTATAAATGTTAAAATAAATATAATTTAAAGTTTTTATGTCATCCACGAATTTTATTGGTAATTATGACATGTTAGGATTGCTTAAATGATTTTTTTTCAAATTAATAAAGTTGTTAAGACTTTAACAAAAATCAATTATTAAATATTGTCAAAATTGACATAAATGAGTTTTTTAAAACAAATATTATATTATTAATTGATATTCTATTCCTAAAAATCTAAGGTTCATCCAAAGGACTTATATCATGATATTTGTATCATTAATGGACCACTTGGGGGTATCTTGAAAGTTTATAGTAAGTTTATTGACTATATAATATAAAAATATAAAGTGACATGGTAAGTGTCAAACTAATTAACTAAGAGTTAAAACTAAAAGATAAGGTTAATATAGTGACCCAAACTTATCTAAAATCTATTTTATGAAATTATTTAGACCCATACCCACCTTAGAATTTGAATAATCCACTTTTAAGCCATTATAAACTGAATATGAATTTATTATAAATTAATACTTTAAGCTTTTCCTAAAGAGCCCCTCCTCCCCCTTATAAAAGGACACCACTTCTAACCAATTATTCATACCTTCAAAGCCTTTTGGTTCGGCCAAACCCTTCCCAATTATCCTCTCAAATTCCCTCACTTAAACCTAGAGGCTTTTTTTTAGTCATAAATCCAACCTAAGGATCCCTTTTGATCAAATCAAAAGGAAGAACCTGAAGAAGAGGTAATGTTTTCACCACCCTCTTTCAAGTTCCTTTCTTCTTCAACTTCTTATTTATTTTTTATTTCCATTATAAAATAATAACTCCAGTATCTTATATATACTTTTATGTTATTATAAATATGTTACAACCATATTCAGTAGTCTATCCATCCTTTGAATGACATGTCACCATACGTGCGTACGTACGGCTTACCGTCTCCACGTCGTGGTGTAATTGTTATTCAATACATTATTATTTGGATGGGTATAATAATGATGTTTATTTGATGTAAATAATAAATATAACATGATAAGGATTCTGTATATATGATATACCATCCAATTATATATTATTTTAATATCAAAAGAATGATATTTTTGCTCGTGCGTACGTACGGATTAGCGTCTCCACGACGCGATGAGATTCATTTCGAAGTTCACCATTCATCGACGATTATAAAACTATATATTACTAATAATTATGTAATATATTACATAATAATGCTACCAGAGATATATATATATTTATATATATAAGTATTATTTACTTACATATATCTTATTCACTTACTTCCATTCAATACTATATGAAAACGGAAACAGCGTTTATGCGTACGTACGGACTATCGTCTCCATAAACGGTGTTTTCCATTTCATATATATGTCTATTATACATATTTATATTCTAAATATATATGATATATAAATCATGTTTTATATTCTGGAAGTAGTTAAATCA
This sequence comes from Viscum album, assembly GCA_963277665.1. NCBI lineage: Eukaryota > Viridiplantae > Streptophyta > Magnoliopsida > Santalales > Viscaceae > Viscum > Viscum album. Next base: position 81,925,470 of record OY728125.1, on the reverse strand, counting down.
TGATCTAAGTAATACAATCAAGAGTAACAAGTTAAAACACGTACGATAAAGAAAGCGATTATTACCCTAGATATTAATATAACATGGAAATTATTATTAAATGGGTAGTATAAAGTCATAAATGAATAATGTATGATATCATAAATATTAATATGGTTCTTGTATAATTTAATAACATACTATAGTCTTCATACAGGAGGTTAAACGTACCCTCGACTAAAGGAAAGTGTAAGGTAAGGGGTTTTCATCTCACTCCTTATTCCCGTGATATTCATGTCATATTGCCACTATTACCTTTTGTATGGTGTATGCACTGCCCATAATTTTATTCTTTGTGTAATACACTTTAATTTATGTGTATTTACATATTCATTGTATGATATCTCTTTCATGGGGTGTATGTTTCGTAAGTTACCAAATTGGTAAGGGTTTATTTCACAATCTCTTCATTATCCGATGTTGTTTATACGTAATTATCTACTGGGACCTCTTTATCATCCACATCCATGATTCTTAAAAAAATATTTCAAATCATTCTTACCATTTTACAGACTATGGGTTAAGGTCATTTGTACCCTTGTTTGACTTTTCATAAAATGGTTTGAAAGGGATCTTTCCGTCGTTTTCCAAACAAGGTCCTTTTTAACCTTTTCGACAAAATTAAGGTAAGAATGCCTTTTTTTAACTTATATGGCGGGTGTGGCTATTTTTCGCCCTTATAAAATTGTAGAAGCTTCCCTTACAATCTTATAAGAATATTTTCAAAGTAAATGTTTTCTTTTATAATTATGTGACTCTTAAATGATTTAAAAAAAAGAGATATTTCTCTCAAATAGTTTTGATTTCATCTATGTCAACATCATTTTAAATGTTTTAAAGATTTATTCTTATAAACCATTCTCATTAATGTCCATGTTTTCAAAATGGTTTTAAGGATTTATTTAAAGGGACGTGAATGTTTTAAAATGTTAATTACTTTAAAATGTTTCAAAGTGGTATGGGACACTTTGATTCAAAAATGTCTTTAAATGTCTTTGTTTCTAAATTGTGTGAATTTTAAATGATTTCATGAAAAGAGATATTTCAATCAAAGAGTTTTACAAATCATTTTCTTCTATGTTAAATCCTTTAATGGATTTTAATCTTGTTTTGAAGTTGACTTATTATGATACAAAACTTTTATATTATATTAAAGGTTTTGTGATATGTTTGACTATGGATGTGTTATTTTTATACCATTCATGGTTTATGGTTAAAGTATTGAAATTTAGTATCCTAGTTCTTATATGAATGTTTATGTTATGTTTCAAACTTTTCATATGAGGAATGTATTGGACATAGTAAGTGACGGGTGGAGCCCACTATAGCTCCTCGATGCATTGGTAGGTCTCATGAGACAACTAGACGTGGAATTGGTCGAGGCCTTTTCCCAATTTGATTTATGGTTTTGGTCGAGGCTTTAATCATTTTAGACATCTTAGTTGAGGACTTGACAAAATGTTTTAGAATGTCTGGCATTATACATTCCCTCATTATGGAAATAATATTGATGGTTCATGTGGTCATTCGACTAGTAGAATATCCATGATTATGTTTTATTATGGAATTATTTACTCAACTCATATTCTTGCCATAAAAGTATTCATGTTTATTATTTGTAAAATCACGTGGTTTCAATTATTCACCATGCTTAATATTTATTTCATTTTCCGTTGTATTTCTTACCCTTACTGAGCATTTGAGCTCACCCCTTTCTATGTTTTATTTTTCTTAGGATTCCAAGAAGTGTATTATGATTGATATGCAGGGTTAAGCTAAAAGAAATAATGACATTCTCAAGGAACTATTTATGTTGTGTTTTATGTTTGAAATTGTAATGTAATGTTAATGTATGTAATCTATTTTCCAAGACTGCTAAACTGATCGGTCCTTCGGGACTTGATTCCTTGTAATCATGCCAATGTATTAAAATAATGCACCGACTCTGGGTAACTGGGGTCGGGGCGTTACAGGCGGACCAGACCTAGTGCATTAAACCTTAACTATATGGCATGTACTGCTGAATACACATTGTGTGTTCTGGTGTTGTATGGCCAGGAACCTTTGGCAGCTCTAGATGAGATCCTCTATTTTATTTTAATCAAAATTAAAAGAAAATATCATTTCTGTAAGGTGAATGGGAAATGAAAGAGGAGGAACAGATCTTGATATTTAGATTTTTAAAATGATTAACTTGAATTCAAACAACTAAATTATTAAATATTTAAATCATCAATGAAATATTTAAATAATTATAAACTATGATGTAACCGCTCTGATACCACTTGAAGGTTCTGGGCGCAGCGGAAGCACGGTTGGGACGACACCCAACTTTAATTTTTATCATGATCAATGATTATTCTAGGATCAATACGATGATGAATGCTGGTCTCCACTAAATAGAATCAAAGATTTAGATAGAGAAGGAAGTGACTCGAAACCTTTAGAGAGGATCTTGCATATCATGTTTATAATTAATTTAATTAATTTCATAAAGAAAAGAATACATGTATCTTTGGTATTTTCTTCATTGATGATTTTGATCATCCGGAATGACCCTTCTAGATTGTCTCGTTGCACTTGCGAGGATCCAAACTAAAATCCCTCTAGCGGTGATCTATAGGTGCTCTGATGGCCTCCGATCGACACCACTTGTTCTCCGAATGTTAGCGCGGTGAATCGAGTGTCTTGTGTTGGTCATTCTTGATCGCTTGTTCTTCAGCCTTGAAGAACATCTCTCATTCTTGAGAATGGAAGGAAGATGATTCGAGAGAGAAATTGTTTAGCACAACAATTCTCAATTCACCAGTCATGCAGTTCGGTACATGACACAATAGACGTATGTGTCTATTTATTGACATGGGGATTCAGTTAAAATATTTAATTGTGTAACAACAATTAAATACATTCATAACCTTAGATAAAACCCATGCTATTAATAATAAAACCATGTTATTATTTATGGTGTGCCGATTTGCGCAAAACGAAATTATAAATAAAATTATGCATCGCAAAATAATAGCAGCGTTATTTTAATTTGTGCAAACTAGTTAAATAATTATTTATTGTCTTGCAAATAATTATTTTACTACCAGACCTGCCTTGGTCCGCTCGAATTGAACACCCAAATAAATAAATAAATAATTTATTCTCTTAAATAAATATTTTATTTACAAACTAGTAAATAAATATTTATTAAATATTCAATAAAATAAATAAATATATTTTACCCAAAATCTGGTGAATAAATATTTATTTAATTTATACAATCATTTTAACTTGAATAAAATTATTCCATTGTCTTGAGAATAATATTTATTAATTAAATTTAAATATAATTTAACTGAGACCACCAGAAACACTTAGTGTGTGACCCTCTAGGATTCTTTCTTGTTGGCATTAGACGGGATTGCCTAAAGTCCAAGAGTATTATCTAACAACGGGTCAAAGCACCCAAGAGAAAGAACTTAAAGTCGCAACAACGACATCCACATACGAACGCTTACTGTGTAATATAATCCATGTGTCTCAACATCTCATCAAGCAGGTTTCATGATAGTGTCATCAACCTTTGTGTTTGATACGTCGTTCTTTGACTACCTGAAATAAAGTCGTCGTTACACCATGGTCATGGAATTTCTCGTGATGGTTCTATTTCAATCAAAGGTCCGAGATATAAACTTCCATAAATGGAATGGAAAAATCCTTCCTCGACTTATCCATTTAATAACATGTCATTCATGACGCACCCAACGTACCCTACTTCTCGCCAACTGTCTGCATGACAGTTTTTGTCAGTAAATCAAAGTGCACGAGTTGTGACACATATTAATGATAATATTAAAGTCTAATAATAATTACACATGCTCGCAAATATAAATATCCTATGAAAATAAAACATGCAGAATTCCTACTAGCGGTTCTATTCTCATAATCTCCTATCTTGGAGATTATTAAGTGTGAACTTCATGAGAGGAAGTCTCATCTGTTTACGAGTACTCGCACCTGACGGTATGCATGTTATGTGTCACATCATAGTATGTCATCCAACTGTAGAACTATATTTAAGAATATTATTATAGCATTTCAAGTTCTCATCATAGTGGGGAACTGCCATGACCTTATCAGTGCAAAAAATACTCTAGAACATTATTACATCATACTGATGCAGAAAAATGAACAATATGTAATAAGATTTTTAATATTTAAATACATTAAATATTCATGTAATCAATTATGACAAAAAGTCGAGTTAGGCATACCTCACTCGGTGGTTTCGCTACACCTGAAACCTTCAAAAACCACCTACCATAAATTTGGAATACCTTTACCGACTTCAAATGATCATTGGGAAGCCCCTAAGACCATTAAATCATAATTCCATAATCAAGGAAACCAAACCATATAACCACTATAATTCTATAATAACCAAAACTCAAAGAAAACACATGTAACCAACCTTAAATTTATCCCAACAATATAAGAACCCCAAGCCCTAAATAATCTTCAATAAATCAGCTATTAATTTCACCCCAAAAACTAAAAAATCCTGGGTCAAAATATACCTCAATATCCTTCAACTAAAATATCCATGATCAAAGACCAACAAACCCACATAAGCCTCCATGAAAACAAGAAGGGGAATCCCTGAGATTTAGGATGAATTCCACCATGCCTTAGTGGAATTCAATCTAAATACCTAGTTTAGAGATAAGAAATTAGAAGAGAGGGGCGCAATAGGGGAATAGAGGAGTTAGAGGAGCCTTACCTTTGTCTTTGGCATGAGAACCCTCCATGGAGTCACCATGAAGTAAGTGGCATGAAGAAAAAGGATGAAGGGACCAGAAAGAGCTTCAAGGAGGGCTTTCAGCGACCGAGAACGAAGTGAGTTCTAAGGATACCCAAGAAGGGGTTTAAAGGATAGGGGGAAAGGTTTAAAATGCCCCCATTTTAAAAGGAAAATAGGTCCAGACCACTGTGTACTTATTCTAGGACCACCGGGTACCAAATTGGTGCCCTCGTACCACCTAGACTATTGCCCCAACCATTGGGTACCTGGTACCCTCCACAGGGTACTCGACACCACCTATAGTCCAAGGACTATAGGTGGCGCTACCCCTGGACACTTAAACTCCCTAATTGAGTTATGAACCTCAAACCATCTCCAAAATCACCCAAGAATCCATTCCCAAACACCCATAATCATATCCAAATCCTCAAACAAAAATTGAATCTGCAACCGAACTTGAAAATTCAAACAAGTTCATGCTTTAACCATTCAAATGTCACCTCAAATACCTTAAATCACTTTAGCTAGGAAATGGGTCATTAAAAAAGTGTCAACTGCAAAAGTTGGAAAATCCAAAAACTTTTACCCAAAATAAGGAAGAGTCCTGAACATTCAGATGTGAATGGGTAGTTGAACACTCCATCTCCAAACCTCTAGCCTCACCTTAACAAGGATGTAAGGAAGAAAAAAAATATGAAGGACCAAAGTTGAATCCACCTTGAACACAACACGCACAACTTCACTTTCCAGGTTCCCATGGACCCCTCAACCATAATGTCTCCAAACCATTACCATAGTAGTAATGTTGTGGGGGAGAAACACAGTACTTAGAGAAAAATCCAAACCTCCATACAATTATGACCGGACATCTTCAACCCACTGAAGTGAAGAGGTGCGACGCTCTTACCCTCAAATGATGGAACCTCAAAATCTGAACACACAATCACAACACTAAACATGGTGAATCCTCTAACAAAAGACGTCTAAGATCACAACAAAGAGCATCAATTTGAGGGAGGGTAGAAACCACCAGAGGAGGGGCAACAACATCATCAACAACGGAAAAGGGCCACACAAAACCATCAAACACCAAGAGGTTAAGAAATGAAACCATTGACAATAGATGAAGACACAAATAAAAAACCCAAGACAACACAAAGATAAAAACATAAAAGAAGTGCAAAAAATTTCATAAATACATGCCCTAGACGTTCGTAGGCGAAATTCCTCTCCTTGGTACTAACATGCACCAAGAGATATTCTAACCCTACGTCATTTCTTTTCTATGAATGGTTTAGATTGGTTCTTATCTTTTATAACAAATCAAATGATATAACATGAAAGGTAATGATATAAATTGTTTAAATATTAAAGGTTTGAGAAATTCTATTCACATCAGTTATAAATTTTGAAAATGTATGACATCAACATTTATTATTTATTTAGAACATAATGAAATTTCTTTATAATATCACTTTTTTTACAACTGTTGATTTTAAAATTCATCATATTCATATATGAATTTTAAAATTTTAAATGATAAATAATTATTCACTCGTCTTTTCGGGTGAAATTTTTTAAAAGGAAAATAAACCGTTTCATTGTAAATGACACAAATAACCTTTATTAAAAAAATAAGACTTTTGTTACATTTCCCCCATATTTCAAAATAACAATATTAATGGTATTAATTGTTTTAATTAATGGTAGTAATGGTAATAATTAGTAGTCACTACCACAAAAACAGTTTTTCGCAGCGCCCCCCTTTATCAGTGCTTTTGTTAGCGCTGATAAAGAGCCCCCTTTATCAGCGCTTGTTTAGTAGCGCTGATAAAGGGGGGCCTTTATCAGCGCTTTTTTTAGCGCTGATAAAGGGTCGGCTTCAAAAAAAAATAAAAATATATTAATATATTAATATATAAATATAGTTATATTGTTATATAAATATAATATATAATTTTTAAATATATTTTAGATAAGTATAAATGTACATTTACACTTATTATACTTAATATATAAGATATTTAGTGAAAATGACTTCTTAAAAAATTAAAAAAATATTTTTAATTAATATTTTGATAATCATTATGGAGTAATAGTCATTTAATAACAATTTGAGGACTAAAAAATTAAAAAAAATTAAAAAAAGATCCAAAATATGTTGAAAACGCAACTCAAACTTCAAACGGCCATAACTTTTGATCTGGGTGTCCGTTTGAGCTCTACCACATATCAAATCGAAGCCTGCGACGAGCTCTACGTCGCTGTGACCCAGAGGGGACCCCGATCAAGCGTTTTTCGAGGCCAAAAGAGGCCCAGAAGGCCTCCAAAACTGAGTTTTTTGTCGGGGTACCCAGATTTTTTAACATTTTGTGGATTTTCAAACTCGTTTAAGGGGGTATTATTGGCTTTTCTTGGCGGGGACTGAATTTATTCCAAGGTATTACATTCATATTGATATTATGTCTTTGAAATTTCATCCCTTTTTATAATGAACTGCTATTTATAATCAAATATATAACTATATGTACATATTTTTTATATATTCGCACCTAAAAATTAAATTTTTTAAATAAATAATTAAACATATTTACATATAAAATATATTAGCTTTATCTAAATAATAACTAATATCCATTTTATTTAAAATACCAATATATGAATATTTATATACCTATATATTAATCTAACTATATATATATTAATCTAATAACTATATATATATTAATATAACTACATATATATATTAGTATTACTATAAATATATATATTAATATCACCATAAATATATATATTAATATCACCATAAATATATATATTCATATAACTATATATATGTTAATATAACTATATATATGTTAATATAACTATATATATATTAATATAAATATATATTACTATACAAATAAATATAACTAAATATATATATATATATAGATATAGATATATATTAATACCACTATATATATATTAATATTACTATATATATTATAATATAACTATATATATATATATTATAATATAACTATATATATATATATATATATTATAATATAACTATATATATATATATTATAATATAACTATATATATATATATTAATATAAATATATATTACTATACGAATAAATATAACTAAATATATATATAGAGAGAGAGAGAGATATCATGAATTGGAAAGCAAATCAAAATAGAGTAGTGGTAAGGGCTTAGGCGCGCAGGGGGGAGGTCTTGAGTTCAAATCCTGGTGGAGGCAGGGGTGCGCGCGCATGGGAAATATTGGAGCAAACGCTGTTAAAGGGTGGAGGGGGGTGCGTAGGGTGCGTGGGGTGTTGTATAAGGGCCGAAAAGCGCTGTAAAAGGGGGGGGTTCAAGCGCTATAAAAGCCCCCCCCCCCCCCTCGATTGGCAGTATTTTTTAATTTTTTTTAATTTTTTTTAATTTTTTTTAACTTTTATCAGCGCTGATAAAGGAAGTGCTGATATAGGACCCCTTTATCAACGCTAAAAAAAGCGCTGATAAAAGACCCCTTTTATCAGCGCTTTTTTTTAGCGCTGATAAAGGGGTCCTATATCAGCGCTTTTCGGAGCGCTGATAAAGGGGACCCCCCCTTTATCTACGCTGCCTTTATCAGCGCTTTTCTAGCGCTGCCAGATCGTTACCCTCTGGGACGCTCTACCATCTCGGCTGGCAACGGCTCTTTCCCCGACTGGGGCGCTACCTCAGGGTAATGACCACTTTGTGGGGGAGGGGGGTTTCTCTGTGTGGAGGGTTCGAAAAGGACACACAGGGGTTTTCCCTTTTCTAAAGAAAAAAAATACATCATCATAAACCAAAATAGATGAACTATTTGAATGGGGATAACGATTGGGCAGTAGGGTACAACGAAGCCGGGGAATACCAGCTGTAAGGAATGGCTCAACCTAGAATTATATAAAATGACAAATATAAAATTGGGGATAATGATTGCCCTGCATGGTACAACGTAGCCACGGAATAACAGCCGCAAGGGGTGGCTTAGCTTGGATTTAAATCGTCTCATGTTCCCCACCTGAACCTGACCCTCATGTTGGGTTTTTGGACGAAACTACCCTCATTTTCTCGTTTTTTTGTGTAGCGTTGGATTGGGGTTTCTTCATATATATATATATTGTAATATTTACTACATATTTAAAATAAATAAACATATATTTAGTGTGATATTTATTATATAGATTTATTATTTGATATTTATTAATAATATAAATATACATAATGATATAAATATAACTATTGAAAGTATTATATATTTTTTAAATTTTATTATAAATTAATTACTATATATTGTTTATTATTTATGGAAAATCATTATATGGATATATATATATATATATATATATAATTTTTATTACATATATACATATATAATATTTATTATGATATTTATTATATGTAATATTGATTATATATATTTGTAATATGACATTTGTTAATTAAATTATAAATTTCCATTGCAAATTTCCCTATAGAATTTTCCAAATTTCCACTGAAAATTTCAAGTGAAAATTTCCATTGGAAAATTTCAATGCACATTTACACTCGAAATTTACAATTCTAATTTTCACTTCAAATTTCATTAAAAATATATTACTACATAAATAAAAAATACAATTTTTTACTGGGAATTTACATTGAACATTTCCACCACTTAAAATTTATGGTAACATAACTATATAACTAAATACATTCAAAAATTTATATTGAGAATTTCCAGTGAAAATTTACATTGAGATTTTTCCATAAATTTTCAATAGGAATTTCCATCGTAAATTTGTACTGAATTTTCTCAGTGAAAAAATTTCAATGTATCTTTACTACACAACATGAACCAAAGAAATTTTCACTGAAAATCACACATGCATGCATACACTGATATCGATATACATCATAATACTACATTGTACATTTCAAATACATATATATAGGAAATTTACAGTGCAGATTTACATAAAATATTTCAAGTGAATGTTTCTAGAGTATATCTGAATGAATATTGAAAAAAAACATATATGTATATGTATAAAATTAAATTTACAATGAAATTTTCCAGTATAAGTTTAGACTGAAAATTTTTAGTGCATACATACATACAGATAAATTTGGACTGAAAATTTTCATTACAAATTTTCAACATGATTAGTATATATTGTTTATTATTTATGAAAAATCGTTATATATATAATTTTTATTATATATATATATAATATTTATTATGACGTTTATTATATATAATATAGAGTATATATATTTGCAACATGACATTTATTAATTAAATTACAAAATTTATAGGGAAATTTGTGGTGGAAATTTACAGTGGAAGTTTCTTGTGTAAATTTCCACTGTAAATTTCCCTATAGAATTTTCCAAATTTTCACTAGAAATTTCCAGTGAAATTTTACACTGGAAATTTACCTTTCTAATTTTCACTTAAAATTTCATCGAAAATATATTAATACATAAATAAAAAATGCAATTTTTATTGGGAATTTACACTAAAAATTTACATCACTTTAAATTTGTGGTAACATAACTATATAACTAAATACATTCACGAATTTATATTGGGATTTCCGATGAAAATTTACATTGAGAATTTTCCATGCAAATTTCTAATGGGAATTTTGCACAAACCTCAACTAACAATTCAAATTTATACATTAATGTTTATGGGTTTGATTTTTTTTTTGTAATTGTATTCGAGCAGGATTTAAGTAAAAATTTACACTAGAAACTCACACAATCCCATTGAATTTTTGCAATGAAGACTCACAGTGAAAGTTTAATCTTGTATTTGTTCGTGTAAACATGCATGTTTGTATTTTGTCCCATTTTTTTTAAATATACTTATTATAAATAAATAAATATAGGTTCAATTTTAATTTATGTTTTTTATAAACCCATAGCATGATCTATTTCAATTTTTAGTTTATTTAATTACGATCTATTATTAGTTTAAACTAACCTAAATGAAATATATAATTTATTATATTATATAAGTATTCTACACTAATTATATGATTATTATTATATAACTTTAATTATGTATATATATAAATAACCAATTTAATAGAATAATTACTAATGAATAATCTATTTATTTGGTTAAAAATTGAAAAAAAAAGATGAATATTAATAATATTTTTCATATATTAAAAATTAAATTAATAATATTGTTGAAAAAAGTTAATAATCGAATAATCAAATATATAAACTAATTAAATGTAATGATTAAAATATGTTGAATACAGATAATTATGTGTGTGATCTGATTAATTAAGTGGTTTTTTAAAAAAAAATCAGTTAAATAATAATAATTTATTTATTACTTAGCATTAGTTTACCACTATTTAGCTTTAGTTTACCCTTACTTGGCTTTAGTTTACCCATACTTAGCTTTAGTTTTACCCTTAACTTTAGTTCACTTGTACTTAACTTTAGTTTACCCTTACATAACTTTGACTTTAGTTTACCCTTACTTAACTTTAGCTTTGTTTTACCTCAACTTACCATCATTTTACCCTTACTTAACTTAATTTACTCTTACTTAGCTTTAGTTTACCCTTACCTACATTTGCTTTACCCTTATTTAGCTTTGTTTTACTCTTACTTAACTTTAGTTTACCCTTACTTAGCTTTACTCTACCCTTACTTAGCTTTATTGTACCCTTACTTAGCTTTAATTTACCTTCACTTATCTTTAGTTTACCCTTACTTGCCTTTAGTTTGCCCTTACTTGCCTTTAGTTTACCCTTCCTTACCTTTTTGTTTACACTTACTTAACTTTGTTTTCCCCTTGTTTAACTTTGTTTCACCTTTACTTAAATTTGTTCACCCTTAATTAACTTTAGTTCACCCTTACTTAACTTTAGTTCACCCTTGGTTAACTTTATTTTACCATTACTTTGCTTTAGTTTACCTTTATTTACCTTTGTTTTATCCTTACTTAACTTTGTTTTATTCTTACTTAACTTTCTTTTTACCCTTAACTTTCATCGACCTTTACATAACTCTAGTTTATCCTTACGTAACTTTGTTTTGTATTTACTTAACATTATTAATGAATAAATAATATAAAATAAAATAAAATAAAATTGCATTATATTTAAAACGATAATCAATTAAAAATGCAGATTATTAGATTGTTATTTTTCTACATTTTCTTTATTTTTTGTATGACAGTTGAGCATTATTGTTCATTCAACTCAAACGATCATTCCCTCCATTTCATCAATACGTTCCTATAACTATTTTGTTTTAGAAAGAGATGGTTTCTCGGTCTTCTAACTACTCAGTTGGTGAAGATATACTCTTATGTGAGGTGTACATAGAGACTTCCCAAAATCCTATTACTGGTGTTTACCAGTCGTCTGATTGTTTTTTATCTCGCATCGAATATGCATACAACAAAGGCAGTGCCAAAAGGGAAGGATTTTCAAGTTGCACCTTCTCCTTTACCAAAAGGGAAGGAAACAATGCGACCCATCAGCTGGCGGCCTCTGGCCCCTTTGATGGCATCCAGCTGGACCATTTCCCTGTTTGGCTTCGCGTTTGTACGTCTGCTGATCTTCAACATTAATGAATCTGTCTTTTTTTTCAAAAAAAAAAGGTAGGAATGTGGGTTGGGAGTTTCAAAGCAAAAGATCGTTGCAGTGCCGGATACAAGATATCGAGAAGGTCATGAAGAAATTAAATGGATGCATCAGACAAATTGAGAATATGAATCCCAGTGGTGCACAAAAAAACAATGCAAAAATTTCAATAGAAAATTCCACTATTTATTTTCACTGAAAACTTCCTATAAAAATTTTCAATGGAAATTTCCAGTGTTTATTTCCTATACATAATATATTTCCTACTATAAATATGCAACAAATTATTTCAGTGGGAACTTTCAATGCAAATTTTTAGTGTATGCATACATAATATATTCATATATGAAAACAATGTAAAATTTCAATGCAAATTCCCAACGACGAATTTAGAGTAAATAAATATAAAAAATGTATATAGTTAAAAAAATTATTAGTAGTTATTATATATTTATAATTATATACCAAATTATTAATTATTGTTATACTTTTAGTTTTATTTACTATTATTATATATTTATTATTATTTTAGATTTCCAATTATATTTATTATTAATGATTTTTTATTATATATTTTGTTTTAATTTAATGTAGGTGGCTTTGGTTTTTTTTGTAATTGCATTCCAACAGAATTGAAGGGTATTCTAGTCCAACGCATCCAACAACATTATTTTTATGACATGCGGAACCATCTCGCAAACCTTGATCGGGAGAAATGGCTCCCTGTTTCCATCCAATGGATTTCCGCCGAACCTTGAGCGGGAGAAATGGCTTTCTCCCTGTTCGGTGGAAGTTGACGTCGCCACGTCTTCATCGCCCCTCGTCGTTTCTTTCCCCTCCGAATCGCTCCTACCGAACGAGGAGTTTGGTTTTCCCCTAATCTTCCCTAGGCACGTTGAAATACCGGGGAGTTTCCTACCGCGGTTCTGTTCTATATATCGCGTTGAATCTATAGATCCTGGTGGATTCACTGTTTTTCCGAATGGAAAATCACTGCAAGAAGGTGTTGCTGACATCCAATGGAGACCAGATCTCACAGAACGTCGCTTATCACTTAGCTCGACGTAATTGCAGGTTTCTTTCTCTGCGCTCTCTCCTAGATTTTCTGTTGCCTAAAGGAAGCTAAGAAATGTTGAATCCGTGGAAGAAGACGATTTTGATTTTTTTCTTTCTCTTTATTGCTAATTTTTTTCCACCACGAGAATTGTTATTTATTTTCTTTTGCATGAAAAAATGCCGTCTGACTGGCGGCGAATCGGAGATTGAGAAAATTTAGGTTCTGTTATCAGCAATGAAAGCGAGCGGGAGTACTTTGATCATCTATGCGAACTTTAATTTTCACGTATCATGGAACAGGGTGGTTCTAATGGGGAGCGAGAGCTGCCTTGGTACTGTTTCCCGCAAAATTTCCGCTTCCTTGAGGGGCGCCGTGCCAATCGGAGTGGTAGGATTGGATATGGAAGAAGAGAGGGAATGCGTTTTCGAGGATGCCGTGGATAAGGCTTGCGGGATTTTGGGAAACCTGGATGCTTTTGTCCATTGTTACTCTTATGAAGGTACCCTCAAACTCCCCTGACTTTCTGTTTCCCCGTCACCCTCGTGGCTGCCCTATATTATTTAACTAAATGACAAAGAACACTGAAGCATGATTGGACTAGTGCTATGTGATGAAGTCCAGCTGCTGCACCCGTTTCAAAGATGGTTGGTGCATCTTATTCACTAAACACAAACTTCTAATATGGGTGCTGCATGTGCAAAAACTGTGAGATGGTTAAAATCCAACATTTTGGTGGGTGTTAGTGTATGTTTTTGTCGTAAAAGTGGTTGCCCTAGACCCAAATCGAGCAATAATCTTTGATTACCATATCATGTATACAAAATTTATGCATGATGTTATCTTACCATAATAGTGATGTTATTTCCGCCTACACTATTTATAATGTTCTTGGATTATATGTCGTATCAAAAAGGTTATAAAAGTTCTCAACCTTGAGATGCCATGACAATAATCTTAAATATATGTCTCATGATCTAGGTACATTATATTGATTTGACACAGATGATGTCTGACTATCAAGTGTTTGAGGCTTATAAGAATCGAGACTTATTCTCATGAAGTTCATATTTGGTGGTCTCGAGTAGAGGAGACCATGGGGACTAACCCGCCGATAGGAACACCATATGTTATTGGTGTCATTGGATGCTTCTATCTGCGAACATGTGTACTAGTCTCTTGACTTAAAATCATTATCAATGTGTACTATTTGATTACGTACTACGATGCAAGATGAAAATCATGACATTTATGTTTATGGCGAGGTAGCTTGCGTCAGGTACGTTATTGACGGTATGACATTGATTGAATGATCAAAGCATGATTTGTCACTGTAGACCCCGGAAAACGCGTCCCCAAAATTTTCCAAATGCTTCCATACATGATCCAAGATCGTAGTCCATTTCATAAGCTTCGATTTGGTAGGTCGTAGGACCCGAACGGAGTTACGGATTAGGAGTTATGGACGTTTGAAGTTTGGCTGGAAATCTGGTTCGCGAAGCCCATTCGCGAAGCCCCCCTCCGTGATCGCGGAGCGCCGCCGCGAAGTAATGAGGCGAGAGGCTCCGCGAACCCGTTTGACGTTCGCGATGCGCCGCGAAGACCCCTCGCGAAGCACTGATGCGAAGCACCGATGCGAAGCGCCCGAGCATCGCGGTCCCGCGAAGCTCCGGAGGCGGTAACTCTCCGCGAACGCATTTGACGTTCGCGAGCCCGCCGCGAAGCTCCGGAGGCGGTACCTCTCCGCGAACGAATTTGACGTTCGCGAGCGCGCCGCGAAGCTCCGGAGGCGGCGCGGGAGTTCTGCTTCGCGGCACCCCTTGCCTATAAATACCCATCTCGCCCCCCTTCTCCGGGGGGACGGCCACAGCCACTTCGCCCCTTGGGCGGCCGAGCGGAGCTCCGCATTGCGGCTCCGCGAAGCCATGCTCCGCGAGCAGCTTCCTTCGCGTTGCTGCTCCGCGAGCGGAGGATCCGCGAGACCAAGCTCCGCGAGAGCCCTTTGCTCCTCGAGCCCATGCTCCGCGAGACCAAGCTCCGCGAGAGCCCTTTGCTCCGCGAGCCCATGCTCCGCGATGCTGCTCCGCGAGACCAAGCTCCGCGAGAGCCCTTTGCTCTGCGAGCCCATGCTCCGCGATGGTGCTCCGCGAGACCCCTTTGCTCCGCGAGAGACCATTGCTCCGCGAGGCCATGCTTCGCGAAGCTACTCCGCGAAGACCTATCCTTCGCGAGGATCCTACCTTCGCGCCCACCGGTCCATACCGCGGGGGCTGCGCCCCCGCACTCCCGCACCCCCGCTCGGGGTCAGTGCCGGGCTGCGGTCCCGGCCCTCTGGGCCGGTCCCTTCGCTACCGTCACAGACCCCCATGAAAAATGGAGAGTCGCACCGCGAACTTTTCAGGCCGGGATGCCGGGATTTTCCATTGCGCTCTTATGCGCTCCCACGTTCCACCTATGGAACACCATGATTTGAGATACTCCTCCACACACCATGATACACCTTGAGTCGACATATTTCTCTGGGTTCCATTCCATGTCGTGAGTTGAGATTCTCATCATCAATTCCCCGAGTACCTTGAGTCGACATATTTCTCTGGGTTCCATTCCATGTCGTGAGTTGAGATTCTCATCATCAATTCCCCGAGTACCTTGAGTCGAACCATTCCTCAGGCAACTCCTCCAAACCCAATCACTTGGCTCCTATGCCAGGTTCAACCAGAAAGGGCCGCCCTTGCGTATGTCCCAACACCAACCATTTCAAGGCTCCTTCTGCCTAACAGTCCTTTCTACATGACTTTAAACTGTAGTAATCCTTATGTGCCAAACATAGGATGCCTCTTGCTCAAAATAAGAGATGCCTTATGCTCCTAGCATGAGACGCCAAGAGTCCTACCTACAAGACTATAAACTGTAGTATTCTCCCTATGTTCCACACATAGGACGCCCCTTGCTCCAAGCAAGAGATGCCTTATGCTCCAAGCATGAGATGCCAATAGTCCTATCTACATGACTATAAACTGTAGTACACCCTATCTAACAAATGATAGGATGCCTCTTTCCCTATACGAGAGATGCCTTATGCTCCTAGCATGAGATGCCAACAGTCCTACCTACAAGACTATAAACTGTAGTATTCTCCCTATGTTCCTAACGTAGGATGCCTCTTGCTCCAAATAAGAGATGCCTTATGCTCCAAACATAAGACGCCTAATGCCATGATTACAGTGGCTTGATTCCAACGCCCCTTGGCGTTCTCCCTCTTGTGCACCAGTGCATAAGTGAAGGCCTCAATTCACCAGTGAGTTGGGATGCTCTCATGGCCTGACATGAGGAAGACATTACGGGCAGCTTCTTGCATAAGCCCCATTCACCGTTGCCTCTTCTTAGCAGCACCCGGGCAGCTCCTTGCATAAGCCCCATTCACCATTGCTGTTCCATAACGGCACACGGGCAGCTTCCTTGCATAAGCCCCATTCACCGTTGCCGCTCCTTAGCAGCACCCGGACAGCTCCTAGCGTAAGCCCCATTCACCGTTGCTGCTCCTTAGCAGCACCCGGGCAGCTCCTAGCGTAAGCCCCATTCACCGTTGCCGCTCCTTAGCAGCACCCGGGCAGCTTCCTAGCGTAAGCCCCATGCACCAGTGCTGCTCCATAGCGGCACTCGGGCAGCTTCCTCGCGTAAGCCCCATCCACTGTTGTGATCCCAATCATCGGTAAGCCGTTGATATCCCTTTGCAGCGGTAAGCCGTTGACAACCCTATACAGCGGTAAGCCGTTGTGACCCAATCCAGCGGTAAGCCGTTGTGACCCCATTTAGCGGTAAGCCGTTCACATCCTTATCCAGCGGTAAGCCGTTGTGACCCCATTTAGCGGTAAGCCGTTCACATCCTTATCCAGCGGTAAGCCGTTGTGACCCAATCCAGCGGTAAGCCGTTGTGACCCCATTTAGCGGTAAGCCGTTCACATCCTTATCCAGCGGTAAGCCGTTGTGACCCAATCCAGCGGTAAGCCGTTGAAACCCCCAATCGGCGGTAAGCCGTCATCAGAAGAACTACGTGGTCTTTGATCCATGTCAAGGCATGGTACGTAGGAAGCCTCCTCAAGGCTCAAGTTCGAAACTATCGTCATCCTTTTCTTTGGGCCTCCATCCTGGAGTAAGTCCCAGCACTATGGGCCGCCTAACGCGTAAGCCCCTCTTCGCTTCTCACGGACGCATCCTTCGCGACGTGATCGTCAGGTCCTTGCAACCTCTTGTTTCTCACACCGAGCATGACTCACGTGGGCTTAGAGTGAGCACCGACCCTGACCCCACCCATCCTAGCGAACTACGAGGACTTTGATCCATGTCAAGGCATGGTACGTAGGAAGCCTCTATGAGGTTCAAGCCCACCCGTCATTTCACGTCGGGTCTCACCCCCGTCCCGCACGACGTTAAACTGCATTCTGGTCCAATGGCAAGCCGTTGCGACCCACCCCTAGCGAACTACGAGGACTTTGATCCATGTCAAGGCATGGTACGTAGGAAGCCTCTATGAGGTTCAAGCCCACCCGTCATTTCACGTCGGGTCTCACCCCCGTCCAGCACGACGTTAAACTGCATTCTGGTCCAGTGGTAAGCCGTTGCGACCCATCCCACCTGAACTACGAGGTCTTTGATCCATGTCAAGGCATGGTACGTAGGAAGCCTTTCAGAGGTTCAAGCCCACCACTCATTGGACCAAGGTCCATCTTCATGTCGGTTCGCCGACAAAGCCACATTGCTCGGTCGTTCATTCACGTCGAGTTTCGCCCTCGTCCAGCATGACGTTAAACTGCATGCCTCCTTTTGTCCCGCATGACGTTAAACTGCACACCTACCTGAACTACGAGGTCTTTGATCCATGTTAAGGCATGGTACGTAGGAAGCCTTCCAGAGGTTCAAGCCCACCACTCATTGGACCAAGGTCCGCTTTCACGTCGGTCCACCGAAAAAGCCCCATATGAACTACGAGGTCTTTGATCCATGTCAAGGCGTGGTACGTAGGAAGCCTCCATGAGGTTCAAGCCCACCCATCATCCAATTCACGTCGTGTTCTACCTACGTCCAGCACGACGTTAAACTGCAATTACAGTCCGACGGCAAGCCGTTGTGACCAACCCGAACTACGCGGACTCTGATTCCCTGCCACAGGGATACGTAGGAAGCCTCTTCATGGCTCAAGCCCAACTTCACCGTCGCTCCTGCGATGGTCCCATTTCATTCCCCCTCCACTTCATTCATCCATCCATCACCCATCCTGATCCTCACCCGGGCCGCCACATCCCGGTGGAATCATGCCATCCACCTCCTCGCTGCTCCTAGTGGCGCATGGGCCGCTTTCCACGTGTAAGCCCCATCATATCTCCGGGTCGCTGTCCTCTGTGTACACCCCGATTCATCACCCTTTTCCCCTCTAGGGAGTGCACCACCTCGGATCCGTCCTCATTGGGCGTTCTGATCCGTCTCTATGGGACCATAGCCATCTCTATGCGATATACCAATCTGATCCGTCTCTATGGGACGTTCTGATCACCCTCATTCCGTCTCCGTAAGACGTTAAACTCACGGCCCACCTCGTGATAAACACGAGATGCCTGAGGAAAACCTCGGATGACACGCCTTTGGTGTAACCGTCCCTGCTAGACGTTAATCTTGCAACATACCCTGTGTTAAACACGAGAAGCTGAGGAAAACCTCAGGCACATGCCTATGACATATGATTCCCCACACTCGACGCGGGATGCCTCGGGTTATGCACCCTTGAGATGCCCTCTCATGAGGAAGAATACAGGTTCCCCTATGTCCACGCACCCAGAGATGCCCCAACATTCCTGATGTTACCGTCTACTCCGACCGAAGGTCGCTACCATGTCAAGACCCCATGGAATGTCTTGACGGAAGTAGTGTAATTAACCGGCGTCCATGACGATATGGCACCGGGAATGAGATTCATGAACAACGTATTAAATCTATGAGGGAGACCCGGACTAGGTGACGAGTTCTGAGGAGGAATCCGCAGGAGGAAGAATTGACATCCCATCATCCCGTTTCGATCAAGGAGCAGACGTCCCTGAACAAGGAGTGAATGCCGCCCGCCTTTGGAAAGCGGGAATGCGGGGCAACAGCCGCGCGTCCCCACAGACGGATGCGCGCGCCCCGGCGAAAGCGTCGGAAACAAAAATGGTGAACCCGACGTGAATCTCTTCTCCTTCAATAGCGAGTAGACCAAATGTAAACTCGAGGCATCATCCATGTGAATTCCCTCTCCATTATATGTGAGAGGATGAGTAACATTCGGTGTTTGAAGACTACGGTCCATCGGCTCCTCGCCGAATCCGCCGCCTCAAGAGGCCGCGCAGGTGGCTCCGCCACCCAGCTCCATCGGCTCCTCGCCGAATCCGCCGCCTCAAGAGGCCGCGCAGGTGGCTCCGCCACCCAACTCCATCGGCTCCTCGCCGACTCCGCCGCCTCAAGAGGCCGCGCAGGTGGCTCCGCCACCCAACTCCATCGGCTCCTTGCCGACTCCGCCGCCTCAAGAGGCCGCGCAGGTGGCTCCGCCACCCAACTTTATCGGCTCCTCGCCGACTCCGCCGCCTCAAGAGGCCGCGCAGGTGGCTCCGCCACCCGACTCCATCGGCTCCTCGCCGACTCCCGCCGCCTCAAGAGGCCGCGTAGGTGGCTCCGCCACCCAACTCCATCGGCTCTTCGCCGACTCCGCCGCCTCAAGAGGCCGCGCAGGTGGCTCCGCCACCCGACTCCATCGGCTCCTCGCCGACTCCCGCCGCCTCAAGAGGCCGCGCAAGTGGCTCCGCCACCCGACTCCATCGTGCTCAATAGTTGATGGTACGGTTTTCTAACAAGCATCGACGAGATGACACTTTTCAGCAATGTGATGTTTGTCAACAACACAAATACCAAGCCATGTTGCCAGTCGGTTTATTACAGCCATTACTAATTCCTGATTTGGTATGGGATCAAATCTCTATGGGTTTCATTTCCGGTTTGCCTAGGTCTCTAAACTTTGATGTCATCCCTGTTGTGGTAGACCTCCTTTCCAAATATGCCCACTTTGTGCTTTTGCGACATCCTTATTCTGCTAAATCTATAGCATAAGTTTTTATTTGGGAAATTGTTCGTTTACATGGCATATCGAGCTCTATTCTCAATGATAGAGATCCAATTTTTGTTAGCAATTTTTGGAAAGAGTTTTTTCGCCTCGAGGGCACTACTCTTAAATGTTTGGAAACTCCATCAGAATCTATGTCGTGCTCAACAGTTGATGGTACGGTTTTCTAACAAGCATCGATGAGATGACACTTTTGTTGTGGGAGATTTAGTATTTATTAAGATTCAGCCTGAAATTCCCACTTCTACTTCTAGGAAATGTTTTTCCAAGCTCGCTGCTTGTTACTAATACTACTGTCCATTTAAAATTTTGTCTCGCATTGGGGAAACATCCTACAATCTTCTTTTGCCTGAGTCAACACGTATCCATCCGGTGTTTCATATTTCACAGCTTAAACGGGCTGTTGGGAATAATCCAGTTCAGTCAATTTTTCCAGATGTTTGGGAAGAGGTTTCTGCTTGCCCAGTGGAACCAGCTGCTGTGTTGGCCCAAAAGTATGCTCCCAATCAATCGTGCAGATTATGGTTAATCAGGTGGAAGGGCAAACCAGAAGAGGAATCTACATGGGAGCCGACAAAACAAATTCTTTCTCAATTTCCAGATTTTTCCCTTGGGGGACGAGGTGAATTTTGAGGAGGTGGAAAATGTTAGTATTCCAGACTCAGCCTGTTAGTTCACGACCTCCTCTACTGTTTACTTACAATAGAAGGGGCAGAAAGGGAATAAAAGACTCAGTTAGTTAGTTGGCCAGCTGACCTAACAGTTTCAGTTAGATAGTTGGCCAGTTGGCCTAACAGATTCAGTTAGTAAGTTGGCCAACTGGCCTCTGTTACTCCTATATTAGTTTGGGGATGGATTTCGAGCGGGGGACTTTGAGGTCTGGAAAAAGGAAGTTCATGCTTGGAAGCAGGCGCTGCACGGGGAGGTCTCTCTGCTGGAAGTTCGAGTCAACAGAAGCACAACCATGGGAAGTGTAAACTGCTTTGATTTTCCTCTTGTAAATCATTGCTTTTACTCTTGATCATCTCTAGCTGTAGTAAATTTCTGTAATACGATTTGGCAAACCATAGTAAGCCGGAATTGTTTCTTGAAAAGTCGTTGTTTCCTAACAGTGAGTATGACTCACTACTACCGAGATAAGGTCATAGAGAGACACACAAAGCTTATTCAGAAATAAATTTAATATTATTTGAGTAATGAAATGCAGTTTAGGACATGGTGGGCCCTGCGGTGGGAGTTGGGTAATGTTCAAGTTTGAGTGATCGTTGAGAAATAAATTTAATATTATTTGAGTTTAGAATAATAAGTTTTGAATTTATTTACTCATAGTATTCACAAGTTATTAAGTGATTATAAGAAAAATATTTCACGAACGAATATTTAATATTCAATGCTTGTTTCATATTTGCGGGAGAAACGAATCAAGTCAGTGACTTATATTTTATCACTTACCATATTTTTAATGTTACATGTGATGGAAAAATTATGGCATGAGTGCCACGATTACTAGGTCGTATATTATTTAGGGCTTATTTAAAACTTTAGCCGATTAACACTTTCATCCTGATTACTCATTATTTGACATTATAGATAAATTAATTTTAAATGTCTCCAACTATTTTATCAATTTCTAGTACTTATCAACTACTAGATTCAAAATACTCAGACGCTTGAATAGTCTTGTGGCAAATATCCTTAAAATCTCTCATCATAGTCAAAGCTATGACTACGCTACTACTCGAAGTGTTTCATGTTTTTTCCCGGATAGAAAGAACGGTGTTGCGGCGATCGTCGACACATCGAAAGCATCATCGATTCTCCGCGTTAGCATCCAGAAATCGACGATTGATGTACCTGTTGGCTTTTGGAGTGCGTGTGGACAATATAGAGGGTTCTAACTTCGGTTCCTTTAAGGGACGATCTTTGACAGCAAGCAAAACACGCGTTCGATCAAAATCGAATGAGGTACTGTTTCAATTTTGTTTTTTCACGCTTAATTTAAATCACACGAGATCATCGAGTTGATTACAGGGTGCGACCGTGCCGGCGATGATGTTACGACGTCGTTCGCGGTATGGAAATTTTAAAATTCTCAGCTTTTACGTTTTCTTTTGCGCGTCCGGTTCTAACAAGTGGTATCAAAGCAATGTTTTGTTTAATTAAATTGAATTAAAATTAAATTTGCATGAATTCGAGTAGAGGACGTCGATACGAGCCCTACGCCACCAATGATGTTACGATTTGTGGTCGGATGGCCGGGTAACAATTTGATGATCAAAAATCGGATTTTTGGGCTTTAAAAATTAGTGTATATATATTTTATATATATTTTTTACGGAGGCGATGTAGGAGGCGGTGCTACATTGTAGTGGCCAAGCACCGGTAATCTTGGTTGGTCGGGAACAATGCGGGTGAGGGCGTTTGAATTTTTCACTCGATTGTGGAAATAGAGATATAATGGATGAGGTGAGCGTTGCAACTCAAGCCAGACACGACTCAAGGAGTTACTCCCAAGGCCTTGGTTAGTACCGCTCGATGGATCAATTGTTAAGAAAAGCTCATGACCACGTCACTTTTATTTATTTATGCATGGATTATTATTTTGTGAATGTGTTTTCTTTACACAGTCACATAGAATAATGAATAAGCGCGCGTAGATAAAATCAGATTAATCCACGATGAATGTTTCTACTTAAAGCATAGTTAAGTTGTGAGTGCAATCACATGGAACAAGCATGTTAAATAGAAAATATTTCATTTGCCGAGAAAACTATAAAAACCCTCAAATAAAATTTTAAGTTATCAACTCCTATCATTTGAATTTGAACAAAACCAGATGTATGAGGTACCCCTCAACCATAGTTGAGGGCACTTCTTACCATTAGAGAGTTTTTATTATAGTGGTGAGTCGACTTAACTAAAATTGGCATCAAAGAAGTAGACATAACTAGTTTCGTGTGATTTTAGAGGCAAAACGTTGAGTAAATCAAAGTTACGCTTTGTATAAGATGAAACTTCATTCAATAAATTAAGGAGTTGTGAGTCAATGTGTATGGTCAACCAAAAGTCTACATTGAAACACTGGCGTAGTCATAACTTTGACTATGATGAGAGATTTTAAGGATATTTGCCACTAGACTATTCAAGCGTATGAGTTTGAATTTAGTAGTTGATAACTATTAGGAATTGATAAAATAGCGTGAGACATTTAAAATTAATTTATCTATAATGTCAAAGAATCAGTAATCAAGATGAAAGTGCAAATCATCCAAAGTTTTGTTTTATAGAAAATGGCAATTAGTTCCACATAAACATTGCGATCAATATTGGACAATGAACACGTCCTAACCTTAAGACTGGTACAGACGCATGCGCATGATACTACGATATGAAAGGAAATTGTATGTGTTGGGGTCTCTTCACTACCTGTTATGCCACCTCAGAAAGAAAGTGAGAGTGAAAAAGAAGCTTATAAGAGACATGAATGATGCAATTCATAATGCTATCCTCAATGTCTAGTGAGTTGTGAAAATAACATCATGACATGAATAATTATACCATGTTGTCTCATATCTGAAAAGTTTGTGAGGAGAAAGTAAAACAAGAAATGAATGAGGTTATAAATTGAAAAGATAAATCACGATCTTTCAATACATCTCATTTTCCCATCATTTTCACCTAATCACTCTAGCTTTGTTTAGGAATATAAAACAGATAGTATGGATAAACCGCTTTAATATCTTTTGGGAAGGTCCGCCAAGTTAATAAGAACTTAAGGATAGTTAAATCTTTAGGTGAACAGGTTGAAAGACAAGGTTGAAAAACCCATGACTATTTCTAAGACAATTGAGCTTTTACAAAATTTTTCAATGAACCAAAGATAAAGAGAGATTGCATCGAAGAAGAGGCTATTTGTTTCGCAAGTGGCAAGATAGGTCGTTGGAAGAGAAACTACAATGAATTAAAGTAGAAGAAAACATAGGCTTCAACTTCATGTATATTCATCATTGCATGTTATATTTCTGTTTTACTTCTTGGGTATTAGATAGTATATGTGTTTCGTACATTTGTATCCAAATACAGCAACCAAGTATAAAAACATTATAAGGTGAATTCTCCAAGCACCTCTGGAAGGGTGATTTCTATGTTAGCAGTGAGAAGAACATGACTTCGGTTTTGCCAAGTTGATTGATTCTAGCTGAACTATTATTTTGTATTGAGTATTACCAAAACATTTATCTAATTGTCCCATTGGATACAACGCGGCATTATTTCATTATGGAATGAATTTTGTTTGTGGTGTCTTACACTCAATTAATAGTTCAATAATTCATTATGGAATGAATTTTGTTTGTGGCGTCTCATACTCAATTAATAGTTCAATAATACTTGAATCATCAACAATAAATGATGAATATAAAATTTTCTACTTAATAATACCTAGTTGTGGCAAGTTGATTTTTAGTCGAGAAGCAAATGTCAAGGCAATACCAATAAGGGTGTTTAGCCTCTTCATAAAGCTAAAACTCTTAAGTATTCTACATGATTGTTTATTAGGTTAAAAATTGATCAAGACAAATTTTGACATTAAAGGCAATAAAGCCACAAAGCTTCCAGAACTAGTTCAACAAGACTTGTGTGAACTATTTTAGGTAGAAGCTAGAGGTAAATTCATGTTATCCATGAGATTCCTTTGAGAAATTTAAGAAATGTTAAAGTGAAGAGAGTAACATGCTTTGTAAAAGATATTAGATCCTTTTGTCGGAGTATATCTTAACCAAGTATTCATTGATTTTTAAAAATATATAGTGGATTTTTTCTTCTAAACTCACATTTTCTTATATACATCATAACTATGATTTAAGTAATGGGAGGAACAATGATAAGTCATGCAAGGTCTTCTATTATCTTTTCGAGACATGCTTTGCAATTAGCAGCCTAAACCCATAACCATATGTCAACTATAAGACTGAATATCATATAAGTTATAATATGAAGAAAATTCTGTTATGTCAGTCACAAATTTATGTGTTTAGATGCGAAGAGTTTGTTAAGGCTAAGTTAATAAACAAACTTGTATATAGAAAAACACGGAGCACTTCTCAGTTGTATATCCTAAAGGTTTGACGGATATTACATGAATCCTTAAGATAGAAAAGGTGAAAAACTATATTTCTATAAAAGGATGCACATCTTTGTTTGAGATAATGAGAGCAAGATTGACTTGAATAACAGTCAAGACTCGAGATGCACAAGTGGTTGATATAGGAACAAGTTTCCCAAGAGCTCGTGGAAAAAGAGTGTTCTAGAGACATATACTGCTTAGGAAAGATAAAATCAAAGTAAGATGGTTTTATGATCTTCAAGTCAAGGTGATATATTATTCAATGAGAATAATAAATTCTTATCCTATAAGGAAGCAATAAATGACAGGAAGCTAAAATGACAAGTAAATGTGAATTCAAAGATGAATTCCATGTACCAAAATTCAGTTTTGTATTTTGGAAGTTTATACAATTGATGTAAAGTTCTTGGTGGGTATTCAAGAGAAATTTTACATGGGTGGTATAAGCGTGGTACCAATAAAGCTTGATTAGTTGTACCAAATCATCATGCTTAAATACATTTGAATTCTATTTTGTTATAGCAATTATCTATGATTATTATATTGGTCATTGGATGTTAAGACCAATTTCTTTAGAAGGAAACCTTGTGGAAGATGTCTATGTAGCACAACCAGAAAGAGTTGGTGACATCAAAGAAACCCAATAAAGGATGCAAGTTACAAGGATCTAATTTTTATTAAAGTAAGCATCATGATCATATAATATTCGTTTGGAATGCATAGTTGTCGGATGTCTTCAAGTGGTTAATGGGTGCGCTATAGTTTTCCTAGACAAATGTGTTTGACAATATATGGAAAACAATTATTAGTCTTACAGTTGATTAAGACTAGATAGAAAGCAACTCTCTAAAGATTGACTTAAAGTGGCAATCCAAGTTCTAGGGAGCAAGATCTACTGAGTTAGATTTATGAGTTGTTTAAACCAAGTCAAAGTACATAAATTGACAAAATATTAACAATTTGAGAGAGAATTATTAACAATGTCACATGACATAAATCACTCCAAGTAGATATCTATAAGAAATAGAAGGAGATTAAGATGATGAGTAGAACTCCATATGCTGTAGCGATGGATGTATCACATATGCGATGCTATGTACTAGATATGATGTTGTCAATGCATACGTTACAGGCAAATATCAGATAAATCAATGAGAGCTGCACCAGTCAGAGTTATCCAATAGCACTTGAGAAAGTACAAGGCATATGTACCTGGTACTTGGAGAGGAAGGAACACTAGTTATCACTAGGATATAAAACTATTCTTTTTATGGATTAATTGATCAAACATCACAATTAGGCTAGGGAAATCAATAAGAGAAGCTCATTAAAGTTAGTGCTAGCCATATCTTTATAAAATACAAAGTATGTTGAGACTTTTGATGCAGCTGAGGATGCAGTATAAATACGCAAAAATTTGTTTTAGATCTTGGAATTGTATCTAGAGTAAAGTATTATCATAATATAGATTATGATAGGCTTATGACATTGGTACGAGGCAAGATGTCAAGTTAATGACAAAAGAAGAGAAGAGATATACTCGGAAATATCATCTCTTGAGGGATTTCACTCAAGAAGGTGAAGTCGTAGATAACAGAGTAGCCATGTAAGAAAAAAACGTGGCAGTCCCAATGATTGAAGCCACAACTTAGTAGAAGCATGAGTTTATCTCGTGAGAGCTAACAGACTGATAGTTGACAAGTTGACTCTAGTGCAAGTAGGAGTGTTGTAAAAGGAGGCACCTGAGACCCAACTTGAGCGGTACTTTTTGATTACCATATCATGTATATAGAGAGTTATGCATAGTGTTATCTTATCATAATGGTGATGTTACTTATGCCTACATTTGCATGGTAATGTCCTTGAATTACATGTCGTATCAAAAGGTTATAGCAATTCCATACTATAATGAAAATTCTGAGATATGACAATAATCTTAAGTATGTCTTATGGTCTAGATACATCATACTGTCTGGACATAATTAGGTGCTGAGTGTAACGACCCAAACTTTTATAAATGAAATTCCCTTTTTGAACGAATAAATAACTTATTAATTAATTTTGTTATAGAAAATACATGCACTACTTTGGTTATTTTGGACCGTTATAAAATAGTCTGTCAGATTTAAAAGACTGTTAAACATCATAACTGTTGAACAATGACCATTAAGATTAGTATATTAAGGGCTATGACAAAGTCCAATTGATATAGAAGGAAGAAGCGATGACCTCTATCAGTAGGATCGTATCTCATGAAGCCCATTTATCGGAGGCTTTCAAGAGAGATGTCATCATTGGGTTTTTCCCTTGACCAAACCCTAGTCAAAATTCAATAACTGAAGCTCGAGCGAAACCATTTACGGGAGAAGTTCAAGCTTATCGAGATCACAACCTAAACCATTTTTGCCGAACCACACCAAGAAAGCACCACCATCGCACACCTTACCTTTAGGGCGTACGTAAGTGTAACTAGAGGTTATGTATTTAGACCCTAGTAATATGAATTTATATATTTTCCTTCTAATAATATAATGATTATATATATCCCTTTTTATTATTAATTTATCAATGATTATATAACGTGTTTGATAAAAATTAGATTTTGACATGAAGAAATCAAAATTGTATTTTTGGGAAATATATAGTTTCAATTAAGACACTTTAAATTCAAGAATTTTTGAAATAAATAATATTTTAATAAAATATTCTTATTAGATAATAATTATTTAAATATAAATGATAATATAATTTAATAAAGTCTAAAGCCCTCCCAAGGTGTTCTCAAGCTTTTAGAAGCGCCCTCTCAAGGTAAGCAATCTTTCTTTCTTCTTTTATATTCAAACACCTTCTTTGTATTTAGCCTTTTGAATCTCAATTGATTATTGTAATTTCAAGGTGAGGAGAGGGCCCTCATTTATAGAAAAGAAGGGAAGTTACAAAGAGAAGTTACAAAGGAAGTGGGGCAGGAAGTTACAAAGTAAGTGGGGCAGGAAGTTACACATACTCCAACACTCCCCCTCAAGCTAGGTGTACCTAGCTTGGACACATAATGAAAAACAGACAAATCAATAAAAAGACCGCAACACTCCCCCTCAAGCTGGGCATGCCCAGCTTGATGACAAAACAAGACAAAACAAAAATAAAAGATAAAAGCGGCAAGGATGATGCTCCCCCTCATGATCGCAGCTCCTCCTCAAAATGAGGGATGGATGATGTTGAGGGCGCAGCAGAAGAAACCACTCAGACCGACCGGTTGACGGAACGCCAGGAATGCCGCACTAGTGGGGCCGGTCGATGAAACGCCGGGAAATCCAAACTAGCACCGGGAAAACCGCACTTGCGGGGCCGGCGACGGGAGGCGGGGATTTCGCAGAATTGTTGCGGGGTCTGACGGCGCCAACGGGCCCAAATCCCAGGTGGTCGAGCAGCTGCGCCAGCGAATGGACGTGCCGGCGGACAGAGATGCGGCTGTCGGGAGTCGTCGGGAGATGCCGGCGAGGCGGGGATGCCGCAGGAGGTGCCGAAAGGGAGCGGATGAATCCAGTCGGAGGGAGGGCCGCCTTGCAGGTGGAGGCCGACAAGGAGGGAGAGCAGCGGACGGAGCAGGCACAGCTGGCCGTCAGGAGCAGATGAGCAGCAGATTGGGGAGGCGACATTGCAGCGGGATTGCAGCGGAGATGCGTGGGGACGGATCTGGGATCCGCCCGGATCTGCCCGGAACAGTCCGGATATCGCCGGATTTGGCCGGAAATCTCCGGATCTGGCCGAAAAATCCGGGAAGGGCCGGGAGGGCGCGCGGAGGGCTGACGACGGGAGAGGGAGGAGGGAGCGCGACAGGGAGGAGGCGCGACGGGGAGGGCCTGTCCGGAGAGGAGCCGGTGGGCGGAGGCGCCACTGGTCGAGGGCGCTGCTGCGTGGGCGCAGGCGCCGCTGGGCGAGGGCGCTGCTGCGTGGGCGCAGGCGCCGCTGGTCGAGGGCGTTGCTGCGGGATCTAGAGGAGGAGGCCGGCGGTTCGCGGCGTGGAGAGGGGAGCACCAGAGGGTTGGGCTTCTGGCGGAGGGATGATCTGCGCAGGAGGCGCGCTCGCTGGGTCGAAGGGAGCCGGTAGGAGGGCGCCTCGTCTGGAGTCGTCGCAGCCGGGAAGAGCCGGGAGAGTGACGGGAGGCGACGGGAGGCGCGACAGGGAGGCGCCGCGGGCCGCGACGGGAAGAGATGTCGCGGGAGCCGGGAGGAGCCGGGGATGGCCGGGAGCGGAGCCGCGATGCAGTAGGGGCCGCGGGATTGGAGCCGCTGGACGGAAGGGAGCGCCGCCTGGAGGGAGGGTCGCCAGGAGGGTGAGCCGCTGGGAGGGAGGGCCACTGGGAATGGCTAGGGCAGCGGATAGAGAGGCGGGGCCGGGAGGACGCCGGGAATCCGCAGAGGAGGGAGGGTTCGGGATAAAAATCCCTCTGATACCATGGGGGAGTGTTCGGGATAAAAATCCCTCTGATACCATGTAATTTCAGAGATCCCTCTTATACCATGTAAATTCAGAAATCCCTCACACACCTCAAGGTGAGGAGAGAGCCCTCATTTATAGAAAAGAAGGGAAGTTACAAAGAGAAGTTACAAAGGAAGTGGGGCAGGAAGTTACAAAGTAAGTGGGGCAGGAAGTTACAAAGGAAGTGGGGCAGGAAGTTACACATACTCCAACAATTATGTTGTCATGTCTTTATAAATATTTTTTTACTGTCTGATTGATGTTCTAAGAATGAGAGATCATTTATCCCCCCTTGTTATAACCTTTACCGAAGCCATTACTATGCCAAAGTATGCGATCCTCTACTCTATTCAAGATTTTTCTTTGTATTATGCCTTTGATTTCCAATTGTTCAAGTTGACGTATGTTTTTACACATCCCTTTTATTATCTATATGATGTCGAAGTAATGAGAGATCACCTTTCACTCTCATTAAACCCTTCCATGAATCCTCATGTACACTCGTTATGTTGTTGAAATTATTCTGTGTTTTTTCCATGCCAAACATTTGTGTAGTAAATATCCATCCTCATTTTCACTCAAGGGTATTCACCTAGATGTATCTATCCTTCATTGATTGAGGACTTGCATGTATTAACACACACCTTAATTGTGAGATTAAAAGTGATGAAAGTCGTTCTTATGTTGTATGATCTATGTCACACACTTATGCATGTACATGATATGAATGTGACGTGTGGGCTCAGAATTATATAGTCCTCCAATACATTGGGTAATGTTTTTATCTCACGAGATATCATGTATGGTGCACGAGTGGTTATCCTAATCACACTATGTTATGATGTCTCGACGATTAGCTTTGACTTATGTTTATGATATTTCGACGGTTAGCCTTGACTTATTTTTATGATGTTATGTTTTATGTTGTTGCCACATTCCTATGTTGTCTTGATGTTATTATCTTATATCATGTTTTGATGTTCATGTTTATGATTCTCACCCCTTTTATGCCACCTTGATATGCCTCTTGACTCACATGTATTACTTTCATCATGTTATGCCTTGATTATTTCCTTACTGGGCTTTATAGCTCACCCCTTTCTTATATACGTTTTCGGGTTATCCCGTGCAGTTTTAGAAGAGCAGAACGAGTCATCACTATATTCTATATATACATATATACTAATATATTATATATACATATGTATACTAAGCCTCATTTATAAGTAGGACCCATTACATTTTTTTTCTTCGAAACAAAGCATTGGAAAGTGTTGTGTACGGGAAATCATATCAATGAAAGACTCGTAAGCACCGAAAAGCGAAGGTGTCCGGACATGGTTTAATTGGTTGTGAATAGGAGGATCAAATGACTATTGCCTCAGTAAATTGCCCTTGGTTGTAAATAATGTTGTATCCTTGTTTCAAGTTAGTGATGTATCTAATTACCCAAAGACACTAGGTCTTTCGATCTTATGGGATTGTATTAGGTGTCTTTGTGTAATAAATCATGAATTAAGGTTTATTAAAAATATGAGTTGTCATAGTTGGTATAAGAAGTCTAATTATTTTTGAGAATTAAAATTAGAGAACTTTAGTGAAAGCCTTATAAACATAGGAGAACAACCCTAAATTATGGTAAAGTATAAAGTGAGTGGTTTCTAAGCAACAAAATCTCAATCTGGATACTACAAGTGAATGTGGGCCTGACACAGTTGTATCTAGGGGTAATAACCCTGAAAATGGTGCATCGGGCATTGACTCAATCGTCATTTGGTGCACGACCAAACGACCTTGCTGCACACTTGCATCCCAAGTCTAACTCATCCCCTGTCTGTATCTGCGGACTGAATTTCCCATCGAACCTTGTGATACTCCCTTTAGCGGAAGTCGATACAATTTTGGGTATGGATTGACTTTCCTTATATTGAGCAAACATAAATTGTTGGGAGAAGGAAATCACCCTCCGTATTGTGAATCGACCTCTGATTCTATACAAATGCAAGGAGGATGAATCTCTTTTTGTATCATCATCTTAAGCATGAATATTATTGCCTTATGAGCAAGCGTATCTAGCTCAAATGATTGTGACTAAGGAAAAAATCATCCTTGAGAGCAAGGGAATATGATGATGTGTTTCCCGAAGAATTGTTCGGTCTTCCTCCAAGTCGCGAGGTTGAGTTCTCAATCGAGCTTATACCAGGAGCATTGCCAATGTCTAAGCCTCTATATAGAATGACCACTGTTGAACGTGAAGAGCTGAAGAAACAACTGTAGGAGAATCCAGATAAAGGATTTATATGCCTAAATGCTTCACCATAGGGTGCGTTGGTCCTCTTCGTCAAGAAGAAGAACGAGTCGATGCGTCTTTGCAATGATTATCGCGAGCTCAACAAGATCACGATAAGAACAAGCATCCTCTGCCCCAGATTGATGACTTGTTTAATCAGCTACTTGGAGTCCAGTACTTCTCTAAAGTGGATCCTTCAAACACAAAGACAATTGAAGGATGAACCAGACCAACATCTAGCTCACATTACCCACTAACCAAGTTAACTTGGAAGATAGTGAAATTTGGCTAGAATGATGAATGCAAAGAGAGCTTTAAAGGGTGAAGAGTCTAATCATTGCGCCTGTGCTCACATTACTCATTGATGAGGAAGGATCTCTGATATACAATGATGCGTCCAAAAAGGGTTTGGGATGTGTACTCATGCAAAATGACGAAGTGATAGCCTATGCTTCCCATAGATGTCAAAAAGCGCTGTCGCGGCCGTGATCGCGCCATCGCGGTGCGGAGCGACACCCAGCCGCTTCAGACGGCTTGATCGCGGGCGAAACGCGATCGTGCTGCTTCAGCCGCTATCACGGCCGTTGCAGTTTCGCCGCGATCCCTGTCGGCGCGGCCGTGCCTGGTTCTGACGCCAAAACATCACGTTTTTTCCCCTCCCGTTTCCGGTTCAACCCACCTCCCCCTCCTTTAAACCCTTCTTATTTCCCCTCTTGGTGCAGCGACGTCGCTCCCCCTTGGTGTACACCCCTGTTTTTTCCAGGCGCAACTCCTTCCTCCAGTCACTGCTGCCCGCACACACCCTTTTTTCTCCAGGCGCGACTGCTCTTTCTTCCTCCTACCACGTCACACACGCCCTTTTCTTTTTCATATTCCTCCTTTCTTCCCTGCGCTGCCAGCCTGCCACCATTTTTAATTATGAATTTGAATGTGTTTTTACTTTTATATTTTGTGTTTAATTTTTCAACATATATGTTTGTAAAATTCCATAATTTAACTGCCTCGCGATTGGATAAAAAAGCAGTTGCGACCCGATCTGCGTCGCCGTTATCCCGCTATGGGACCCCCGCTGCGTCGTGTCACGATTCGAGATTGAAAACTATGTTGCCTCCCATCAATTAAAGATCCATGAACAGAACTACCCAACACATGATCTGGAATTGGCTACAGTGATCTTGACGTTGAAGATTTGATGACATTATCTCTATGGGGAAAAATGCGGCATATATACCGATCATAAAAGTCTCAAATATATATTCACACAAAAGGAGCTCAATATGCGCCAACGAAGATGATTAGAGCTGGTCAAGAATTATGATTGTTCAATCCATTATCATCCTGGAAAGACGAACAAATTGGTAGATGCTCTAAGTAGAAAGGATTTTGTGACCCTATTCATGATGAGGATTGAAAGAGATCCGATCTTCTTGGACATGCAAAGGATAGTAATGAAAATAATAAAAGGATCTTCATTCTAGCTCAAATAACTGCCCAACCATCCATTCTTGAGAGGATCAAGGAGGCCTAAAAGATGATGGGGAGCTACATAGAAAGCTAACGAATATTTCAAAGTTTGTCTTTGCTAAAGATCGAGTTAAAATGTCTGGAACCTGGATATGTGTCCCATCAAAACCAGAGTTGAAAAGGGAACTTTTGGATGATGCACATAGCTTATCCTTCTCTATTCCTCTAGGAAGCACTAAGACGTATAAAGATATGAAGCAAAACTTCTGGTGGGATAATATGAAGAGGAAGATTGCAGAATTTGTTTCTCGATTTTTGGTATGCCAACAAGTCAAGGCTGAACGATAGAAGTCTAAGGGTATGACGCAACCATTGCTCATACTAGTATGGAAATGGAAAAACATAACCATGGATTTTGTTGCTGGACTCTCCAGGACATCTAAAAGCAATAAAGCCATATGGGTAGTAGTCGGTCGCTTTGCAAAGTCAATGCATTTCATTGCTATCAAATGAGATTTCTCTCTTGATCAACTCGCCAAGATATATATAAAGGAAATGGTAAGATTTCATGGAGTGCCACTCTCCCTTGTATCTGATCGAGATCCAAGGTTTACCTTGAGGATTTGGAAAAGCCTTCGGCAAACACTGGGTACAGAGCTGAGTTTCAGTACTGCTTATCACTCTCAGACAGATGGTCAGACTGAGAGAACCATCCAAACTCTTATTCTGAGCTCATGTTCAATGGATTTTCAAGGATGTTGGAATTTACATGTCCCCTTAGTGGAGTTCTCATATAACAGTTTCCATTCTAGCATTTAAATGACACCTTATGAGGCTTTGTATGAGAAGAGTTGTCGGACTTTAACATGTTGGGATGAAGTTGGAGAGTGGAAGCTTATGGGACCGATCTTATTCAAGAGATGACAGAGAAGGTTCAAACAGAACGTCATATGAAATCCGCACAAAGTTGAAAGAAAAGCTATGCAGACAATTGTTGACGAGACCTAGAGTTTGAGGTCAGAGACAAGATGTACCTTCATATATCGCTCTCGAAGAAAGTCATGAAATTTGGGAATAGAAAGCTTAGTTCTAGATGCATCGACCCCTTTGAGATCTTTGATCGCATCGGAGCGGTGACCTATCGACTAACATTCTCACATAACCTATCTCAAGTGCATGATGTGTTTTATGTATCCCTCTTGAAAAAAAAAATACATACCAGACCCCTCACATGTACTTAATCCAGAAGTGTTACCCTTGGAGAACGATATTTAATTCGAGGAACAACCAGTAAAGATCTTAGATCGTAGAGATAATGTTTTACGAAACAAGACAACTCGCTTGGTCAAAATGCTACGGCGGAACCACAAGTTTGAGGAAGCAACATGAGAACCGAAAGAGGTGATGAAATAGAAGTACACTCATCTGTTCTAGTATGCAACATGAAATTTCGAGGGCGAAATTTCTGAAGGGGGAAGACTCTAACGATTTGAGCTTTTATAAATGAAATTCCCTTTTTGAACAAATAAATACCTTATTAATTAATTTTGTTATAGAAAACACATGCATTGCTTTCGTTATAGAAAACACATGAATTTATATATTTTCCTTTTAATGAAATAATGATTATTCTTATCCCTTTTTATTATTACTTTATCAATGGTTATATAATGTGTGATAAAAATTAGATTTTGATACGAAGAAATCAAAATTGTATTTTTGGGAAATATATAATTTCAATTAATACACCCTTTTGATAAATTCAAGAATTTTTGAAATAAAGAATATTTTAATAAAATATTCTTATTGGATGATAAATATTTAAATATAAATAATATTTTAATAAAATATTTTTTTTAGATAATAATTATTTAAATATAAATGATAAGATAAGTTAATAAAGTTTAATGTAATTTTTATAAAGGTCATAAGTGGTTAATATTGTAAAAATTAGTATTTTTCAGAAAATAGATCTTTTTTATTTAAAAGTGAAAATTCTCATACTTAAAAAATTATTTTGATAAAATAAATATTATTTTTGAAATCATTACGTCTAAATTAGACAATGGTGAATTTTTCATAATTTTAGGGTAAAAATTAAATATGGTATAAATATACGCTATGTATTATGACATTATGATGATCCAAAAGTGATGTAATAAATAGCATAAAAAACATTCATGACCAAATATATATTTCTCTTTTAAAATAATGTGTTTTTGAAGTTATTTGATTAATTTTATAAACCCTTAATAAATCCTCCAAAACCTATATTATATTTTAAGGTTTTAAAATCAATTCTTTATAAACATGATTTGTTCCCATATCAACAATGTATTTATTTTAAAGTGTTCGGTTCTTGACCTTATAGAATATTGAAAACCAGCCTTTTATTGAAACCATGAACAAAACAATGAAAATGTTTGTGGTTTTGATTATTTTATCATGTAGAGTTTAAAACCCCAGTTTAAAAATTAATAAAGAATTCCTCCCATTTTTTGCTATAAATAGTCCCTTATCCCCCACTCATTTTCATTCAAAACTCATCCCACTCATTTTCATTCAAAACTCATTCCACTCATTTTCACTCAAAACTCATTGTGCACGAAGTTACTCCCCCTCTCCTTCTCTAAAGCCCTCTCAAGATGTTCCCAAGCTCTTAAGAAGCTCATCCCAAACTTTTAGAAGCGATTTCTCATGGTAAGAGATCTCTTTCTTATTTTCCATTCAAACGCCTTCTTTGTATTT
This sequence comes from Viscum album, assembly GCA_963277665.1. Taxonomy (NCBI): domain Eukaryota; kingdom Viridiplantae; phylum Streptophyta; class Magnoliopsida; order Santalales; family Viscaceae; genus Viscum; species Viscum album. Next base: position 81,888,709 of record OY728125.1, on the reverse strand, counting down.
AACTTTTTGAATCTCATTGGATCATGTTGTCATGTCTTTATAAATATTCTTTTACTGTCCAATTGATGTTCTAAGAATGAGAGATCATTTATCCCCTTTTGTTTACCTTTCACTCTCATTAAACCCTTGCATGATTGTCATGTATACTCGTTATACTGTCGAAATTATCTTGCGATTTTTCAATGCCAAAAATTTGTGTAGTGAATACCCATCGATATTTCTACTCAAGGGTATTTATCTAGATGTACCTATCCTTCATTGATTGGTGACTTCCATGCATTTAACTCACACTCTATCACAGAGATTAAAAATGATGGAAGACGTTCTTATGTTGTATGATCTATGTGACACACTTACGCATATAAATGATATGGATATGACTGATGGACCTAGAATTATAGTCTTCCAATAAGTAATGTTTTTATCTCATGAGATACAATGTATGGTGCACGAGAGGTTATTCTAAACACACTATGTTATGATGTATCAACGGTTAGCTTTGACTTATGTTTATGATGTCACGTTTTATGTTGTTGTCACATTCCTATGTTGTCTTGATGTTATCATCTTATATCATGCTTCGATGTTCATGTTTATGATTTTCACGTCTTTTGTGTCACCTTATCGGGCTTTATAGCTCATCCCTTTCTTATGTACGTCCCCAGGTTATCCTGTGTAGTAGTTTTAAAAGAGCGATGGGGGCATGTTAAAGAGTTAAATAATGTTGGTGTATCTCTGTTTTAAGTTATTATGTGATGTATTTAATTACCCAAAGACACTAGGCCTTTTGATCTTCTGGGATTGTATTATGTGTTTTTATGTAATAAATCACGAATCTAAGGTTTATTAAAGATATGAGTTGTCATACCGGGGCCTCATAAAAATTGAGACTTCTTGTCATGAACTCTGCACTATCTTGAGTAGAGTAGATTAAGATGTCTGTCCCGTTGATAGGAACACTACATGTTGTAGGTGTCATTGATTGTTTCTTTCTACGAACATAGGTATTGGTCTATTGATGTGAGATTATTATTAATGTGTATCATTTGATTGCGTACTTTGATGAAAGATGAAAATCATGACATTTATGTTTGCATTGAGTGTGTCATTGGTGGTATGATATTTATGTTCCAACTTCAGTTACTTTTGAGTGATGGTCTCCGTGTTCAATCAAAATCGAACGTGGTATGGTTTTGATATTGATTTTTCATGCTTAATTTTTGGTGATGTGTTAAACTTGACATGTTACACCTTGCACCTTGGTTGGCCGGAGAGACATGAGATCCGAGCTAGAGTGGAAGTTTTTGTAAAGCTCATTTTGAGAGACTGAGAATGTTGCAGAGAGAGGAAGTTTTCGTAAAGCTCATTTTCTATTTCAGAGTGATATGAGATTCACAAAGGATAAAGGCTATATTGGATGATGGTCGTCTAAAAATATTGAGAGTTGATTGGAATAAAATATGTAATATTTGTTTTGGTTTTGAAATATCAATTACATGCTTGGTTTCCCGAATCAATTGGAATGAAATAAAACATTTGTGTTTGGTAGCAAAAAAATACTTAAAATAGTAATTCCACTAGAGATTTATCAATAAATCCATTTTCTAGAGCAGGGTTTCTAGGAATCCAGAAAGACGATCAATTAAATTCTTGAAGAATATATTACAAACAGTCGGGGAAGGAGAATTACAAAGCCACAAAGAAACATGTAAACATGCACGTGCAGTAAGCCGGGGAGACTCGAATCCGAAACCTTCCCGACACCCCACACGGCCCTTTGCCGCTAGGCTAGGCCCCGGGTGTGCTTGAAGAATATAATTTATTCAAGCCCGACACAAAAGTTTCCTAAAAACCTAAAGTCCGGAATCCTTCAAATGTTTCATTTTGTTTGATATTTTTTATGCTTGAATCAAGGTGGTTTTAGCATTTAATTTAGTATTTGCAATTATCTATAACAGGTGGCATGAAAAATATTTTACAATTACCTGAAGATGAATTCAAGAAGACTGCCAAGATAAACTTCACGGCTTCATGGTGTCTTTTAAAAGTCGTATGTGGAAGAATGCGTGATCACGGATCGGGTGGATCAGTTGTTTTTCTGAGCTCATTGATTGGTGGTGAGAGAGGAGTGTACAGGGGAGCTGCTGCATATGGTTCCTGTTTAGCAGGTGTACAACAGTTGGTTCGGGTACGTGAGCTGTAACCTGCATTGATCAACTTATTAAACATAGCATGATTCTAGTTGTGATTGTCAGCTATCAGCTGTGGAGTTGGGAGAATACAGGATCAGGGTTAATGCAATCATCCGTGGCTTGCACCTGGGGGATGAGTACATAGCATCAGTGGGGAGGGAAAAGGCAGAGAACATGGTGAAAGAGGCTGCGCCGTTACAGAGGTGGCTAGATGTTCGGGATGATCTGTATTCGACCATCATCTATCTCATCAGTGACGGATCACGTTACATGACGGGAACATCCATATTTGTGGACGGCGCCCAGTCTATTGTGAGGCCTCGCATGAGATCATACATGTGATCTGTGTGGGATTGTGAGTTCTCACGATGACCAAATGGTCGGTGGCCAAAATTGAGTTTTTTTTTAACATTGCATTGAGCCATTTGCTCATTTGCTTGGCCTCCTCAATCTTCAGCTTAACTGTTGGTAATCTGACTTGTTTGGTCCCTGTATTCTACCTAACATTGGAATGGTCTGGTCGGCAAAATGGCTTGTTTCTCTTTGCTCACATCAATCCACATTCATACCTAATCCTTGCATCCTTTTTACCTAATGCTTTTACTGAAACTTCAAATTGTGTTTCACTTTGATTTCTTATCGAGAGTTGTGTTTGAGTTTCGTTTCCCCTGGGGAGTTTTCAAGTTCTCCACTGTCTCTACTTTGTGGTTTTGATTGTTGGCTGGCTTAGTTGGAAGCAAAATTTCCATGAATGGATTTGTTGGCTGCGTTTACAACCCTTGTGCGGGTAACATGATGACTGGTATTGCGCACCAAGGAAAGCAGGTTAGGAAACGGAAAATAAAAGGGAAATCTGGAAAACCCCCGTTTGGTATGAGGGGAACTGGTGTATGAAAATGGAAACCATATTTTTAGATAAAATGTCCTTCGCTTTTTTTTTTTTTGAATTCTAATTATATCCCTCTCTGTTGGACATCGACGACATCGCCCCCTGCTTATCCTTTTCTCCGTCGACATCGCCCTCCCTACACATCCCAGCTCGTGGTCGTCATCATCACCCCCCTCGCCGAACCAGGCGTCGCCGACATCGCCTCCTCCAAGCTGAGCCGGTGACCGTCAACATCTTCTCCCCCAGCCGATCCAATCGCCACCAGTATCGGCTCCTACTTGTCAAATCCATCCCCGTCGACGGCGTCTCCCCCTGAACTTGCAGCCAAAATCTTCCCCTACATTGCCCCCAACATCTTTCCGCCCGATCGAATGTTTCCTGCCCGATGCCAGAGGAATTAGAATCATCGCCGACATCGCCCCCTTTCCCAACTTGTTATCATTGGCATAACCCCTTGTTAAACCTGTGGTCGCCGACATCACTCCCTGACGAACCTGTCACCGTCGACGTTGCCTCCTTTGCTACCCTGCACCACCGAACCAAATACATTGCTGCACAACGTATTCATTGCAATCGACACCACTCATGGCCTGATATTACAGCGCTCTGTTGTGGAAGAAGACGGATCGGGCGGATGAGGGGTCACAAATGCATGAACATCCCAAGGGCAAAATTTCCCTTTCGTTGTTTTTTTATCGTTAAAGTGGAATAGGCAATGACCTATTAATGGAGTTGAAGCAAGAATTTTATTGGACTCGTTGTATTTATATGATGTAGATGGGTCATGGATCATGTATGTCGGATGTGTGATGTGCATAACACACCATTTCTCTCTCGAGAAGCCTTGAAATAAATCATATAATGGGGACACTTGTTGGGGAAAGGTGAACAAACACAATATAATAAATCATAGCAAGCCTGAAATTAAGTTGAGCATGCAAATATGATGCGTAAAAACAAAGTAGTGATATGTAGATTTTTTTGATGTGAAATTTTTATACAAATTAAGGTAAAAACCACAGGACTGAATCCAAAAAAACAATCCATTAAAATTGATAAGTATACAGTAGAGGCACACAATTTAAAGGATCTAAAAAATAGTACCCTCAAACCGATCAAGAAATAAGAGTAAATTAGATATAGTTGGCACCCACTTCCCCTGGGCCACCAGTCGCCCCCATCTTTTTCACAGTTTGGCACCATTCCCCTTTATTTTAATGAAGGTGCAGTACGAGGGGTAGGGGGATTGATGAAGTGGGTGGCCAACCCCACCCCCGCCAACTAGTGACTAAATCCCGAGACTCAATCCAGCGGGAAAGAGGACGGAGAGTGGGGGCACTCCCCCTGGTGGTTTTATCATGTTTTAGTGTGTATTTTGTGACCTATTTTTTATTTATTTATTCAATAGAAATACTAAGAGCTTTTTCAATGCCACGGGGTAGCCGGTGAACAGGGAAATAGTGTGGTAAGTCTACAGAAACCCTACCAGCCAGCCAGTGGAACCCACCAACCAGTCGGTGAGGAGACCCATCGGTCAGCCGGTGACATTCTGGCAAAATGAGTTTTCTCCAATCACTACTACACATATGCCCTTTAACAATGCACAAATAGGCTTTTAACGGCGCTAAAAAAACGCTATTAATTGCAGCGTTAACCTCCTTTATCAGCGCTAAAATAAGGGTGATAAATGTCCAACTCACTGCAATGTGTTGTTAATATCACACCCAACAAAAACCTGTAATTTCAAACAATGGTATACACAACCTGTAATTTCAAACAATGTTATATACATTTAATTGACATCATGATTGCAAAAATATCCACCCATGATATATACAAAAAAAATACTACTATTTACATTTCAAACAATGTTTTATATAATTATATTTACAATTATCCAACAAACATTTTAAAACATTAATATTTCCTCTTTTGATGCCCGTAATCCCCTCTCAAAAATGTCCGTCCATGGTATCAGTTGCTGAACAAATCATCTCAACATGAGTAAAAGATTCCGCCTATATAAGAAAACAAATATTATGTTAGTAATACTATAAAGAAAGAAATTAAATATTAATATGAAAGAATACATTAATAAAATATCAAAATTTAATAAAAAAGACACATTTGGAGTTATACCGGTCACACCGTGTGCGTTCTATTGAGATGATGTTGATTTCTACACGTCACAAATGAGTGACAGATCATTGTCTTAAAATATCAAAACAATCCGAATGTGTTTACCCAGTTTTGAGTATGTTACTTGTTCTTTTACTAAAATTAATATCAATTTTAAATAATGACATATTTGGAGCTATATCGGTCACACTGTGTGTCAGATTGAAGTGCGACTGATTTCTACCTGTCTCAAATTACCGATGGATCGTTATCTTAAAGTATCAAAACAATTTGAATTCATTTGCTTAGTTTTCAGTATGTCAGTTGTGTTTTTTTACTAAAATGTCATTTCAAACTGAAAACACGCATTATGAGTCATACCGGTCGCATCGTGCGTCGATTTGATGTGAGACTGCTTCATACACATCATAAATGACTTATGAATCGGTGTCCTAAATTACCAAGACAATCAGAGCGTGTTTGCTTGTTTTTTAATGAGTGATACGTTTTGAACTAAAATGTCGATTTTAAACTAATAATGGACACTTAGTCATACTGATCACATTGTGCGTCAGATTGAGGTGTGGTTGATTCCTACACGTCACAAATGACTCATGGATTGTTGTCCTAAAGTATCAAAACAATTCGAATGCGTTTGTTCAGCTTTCGGTATGTCACTTGTTCTTTTTTACTTAAATTAATGTCAATTTTAAATAAAAAATCACACTTGGAGTCATATCGATCACACCGTGCATCATATTGAGCTGCGGTTGACCCCTACACGTCATAAATGACTCATGGATCATTTTACTAAAATATCAAAATAATTCAAATGCGTTTGCTCAGTTTTCAGTATGTCATTTGTTCTTTTTTACTTAAATTAATGTCAATTTTAAATAAAAAGACACATTTGGAGTCATATCGGTCACATCGTGCGTCGTATTGAGGTGTGGTTGACTCATACACATCACAAATGACTCACGAATCATTGTCCCAAAATATCAAAATAAATCCGAATGCGTTTGCTTGGTTTTCAGTACGTCACTTGTTGTTTTTACTTAAATTAATATCAATTTTAAATAAAAAGACACATTCGGAGCGCGTTTGCTTGGTATTCAGCGAGTGACACATTTTGAACTAAAATGTCAATTTTAAATTGATAACGAACACTTTTAATCATACCGATCACACCGTGCATCGGATTGAGGTGGGGTTGATTCCTACATGCCACAAATGACTCATGAATCATTTTTCTAAAGTATCAAAACAATCCGATTGTATTTTTTCAGTTTTCGGTATGTCACTTGTTCTTTTTTACTTAAATTAATGTTAATTTTAAATAAAAAACACACTTAGAGTCATATTGGTTACACCCTATGTCATTCTGAGGTTCAGTTGACTCCCACACATCACAAATGACTCATAGACCGTTTTCCTAAAATATCAAAACAATTCGAATGTGTTTTCTTAGTTTTCAGTATATCACTTATTCTTTTTTTACTTAAATTAATGTCTATTTGAAATAAAAATACATAGAGTCATACTGGTCACACCATGCGTTGTATTGAGGTGTGGTTGACTTCTAGACATCACAAATGACTCATGGATCATTTTTCTAAAATATCAAAACAATCCAAATGCATTTGTTCAGTTTTAGTATGTCACTTGTTGTTTTTACTTAAATTAATGTCAATTTTAAATAAAAAGAGACACTTTGAGTTATACCGGCTACACCGTGCATCATATTGAGGTGCGGTTGATTCTTACATGTAAAAAATTACTTATAGATCATTTTCTTAAAGTATCAAAACAATCCGAATGCGTTTGGTCAATTTTCAGTATGCTAGTTGTGTTTTTTTTACTAAAATGCCATTTCAAACCGGAAACATGCATTTTGAGTCATACTGATCGCATCGTGCGTCAGTTTGACGTGAGACTACTTCATAAACGTCACAAATGACTTATGAATTTTTGTCCTAAATTATGAATACAATCAGAGTGCATTTTCTTAGTTTTCAGTGAGTGACACGTTTTGAACTAAAATGTCAATTTTAAACCGATAACAGACACTTTTAGTCACACCGGTCACACTGTGCGTCAGATTGAGGTGTGGTTGATTCCTACACATCACAAATGACTCATGGATCATTTTCCTTAAGTATGACAATAATCCGATTTTTTTTACACGGTTTTCAGTATGTTACTTGTTCTTTTTACTAAATTTAATGTCAATTTAATATAAAAATACACACTTAAAGTCATACCAGCTGCACCGTGCATCGGATTGAGGTGAAATTGATTTCTACACATCACAAATGACTTATGGATCATTGTCCTAAAATATCAAAACAATCCAAATGCATTTTCTCAGTTTTTAGTATGTCACTTATTCTTTTTACTAAAAGTACTATCAATTTTAAATAAAAAGAGACACTTTGAGTGATACCAGTCACTTGTTCATTTTGCTCGGTTTTGAGTAGGTCAGTTGCTATGATACCAACTATATTGACCCAGACATTTTATACATAGATATCACATCTTAGTAGATTAATATTCCTTACATAACATAATGATATATGCCAGAATAGTTTAGGTCTATTGCTTTTGGAAACATGGAAACATGGAAACATAAAGAACTAGTTCATAAGAGTCTCTCATTAAGTTATTCTTTACTAGAAACCTTCTTAGACATATCATTTACAAATCAATTCTTAATAACCTAAGGATATGTAACATAATAAAGGGTGATCATAGATTTTCAGTAAGTGTAAACAAGGGAGATATCTATGATCATATAAGTATAACACGAGTATAAAGATGTTCGAAGGTGATATTAACATTAGAAATTCATACCCTGCATATCATAGATCACAATCACGAGTCATGGATCAAAGCACGGTAGTTCGGAAGAGATGAATCTTAAAGGATCAAAGAATATTATAAACTAAAAACATACACTTCGAGTCATATTGAGCACACTGTGTATCATATTGAGGTGCGACTGATTACTACACTGTTTAGGAAAATGTTCATGATAAATCTTTTGGGAATTCATACTTTGCATTCAACTATTGAGAAATCCATTGGTAGATGCATCCTTATGATTCAGTTCACATTTCATGCAACATGGGGTTTTCTCTTCCACCCAAAAGGAACATGTTCTCTCTTTTATGGCTTGTTGCAGATAATTGAAAGGAAAGTATGACTTCCCAAAAGATCTGTAAAAAAAATTAAATAAGTATTAGATAAAAATGATAAGGAAATTAACTTACAAATAATAGATAAAATGATGAAAAAATAATTAATTACATATGTAGTAGGAATTCACCTTTATACATTCTTGAACCATTTCTTTGTTGTCATTATTGAGTTTCAACCTTGAAGTCCTATCTCTCATGATCATGAGTATCTTTGAACAAACCGCCCCAACTCGAACAAAAGAATCCACCTGTATAAGAAAAAAATTATTATGCGAGTAATACTAAAAATAAGTAAATTGAACATAAATATGAAACAATCCACTACTTCTATGGAAGTCATATCTTTATGATATTTGTGTACATTCTTCCATCAGGTACGCTGCCCATTCATTTCTGATCACATCTATATCGTCTTGTGAATATGAGTCTTTTCTACAGTCATAGTAGTACTGGAAAAATATAAATACAAAAAGGATTAATAAATATTTTAAATGAAATATCAATTATCTTCAAAAATACCTCTTCATGTATTCTAGTTTGTTCATGGAATATGATCTCTCTCATAAATTTACAAACATAATAACCACAATCTTTTCCATTGGTTTGTTTCAGACACTGCAAAAACATTGAGTAGAATAAGTAATTTGTCTTGATGTGTGTTTGGATAGTGAAATCTTATTATATATACCCTGATACTTGTCCAGTCGTAGAACTTGTCTTAGTCCTCATGCTTAGACCCTGGCCTCATTCCTTAGTTTTCACGATATTGATGCACCGACCTATCATAACAGAATCCTCATTAAAAGATAATATAAATTATAAAACTTGATATTTAGTTCTAAAACATTAGATATAGTTTATTACAAATTGACAAACGCCATCATGTGTAGATGGTTTTTTAGATATCTATGCATTGAATCCAGGAATTAAATATTTGGAGTATCCAAATTTACCACAATGAGCATCTAATGCTTCCTAAAAACACAAAAAGGAATAAGTAATGAAAGAAGTGAAAATATATTTGATATGATTAAATTGTATAGTTTTACCCCTGCATCATTGGTATTAAATAGAGCCTGTCATCCAAAATTTTTCTTTCAAATGATTTGATCAGACCTACCACTATTTCATTATTTTTTTTGGTATTTATTTTTGGTTGTTCTGTAGAGGTGATGTGCGGACTAACGAGTCCAATTTTTTTTTCATGGGAAAATCCCTTCAATTGTTTTTCATATATACACCTTCCAAAAATATGAAATGTATTTAGTCATAATTAACACAGTACATCAGCTTTTGGAAAATCAAATCATGAAAACATACCTCATGTATACATTTACAACTGAGTTGCCTAGCCAATCATAGTCGAGGATTTCACTTACATTCTCAACACCAATGAAGTATTGAACTTTCTCTCCACATATATTTTCTTCATAATCAACTATGTGACTACTACCATCTTTTAACTTTGTATCCACATGAACCTTCAATGCTAGTAAATACGGATATAGAATAAGAAGGGTAATGGTGCTTTTAGTAGATATTTTCGATTGGTTGGTCAATCCTTTAGATAGTTTTGAGTCGGTCTTTCATTTTATCCCCTTCCCTTTGTCCGTCTGTAATATCATTCATTAGTTTAGACCCCTTTTAATTAATTTTTAATGGTTTATCTTGAAAAATAAATTTGAAATGAATACATCCTTGTCGATATGTTTTTTACAAGATGTGACGACCATGCGATGAATGTTCCAACAGATTTTTCGATCGTATGAATATCTTCTTCATCAATTGGAATAGGTAACTCTGTGCTTGGATCATGGGCTATGCTATTCGACACTCACATGACCTGTTGGAAGTGGTATGCTGTGTAGCATGTCGTTTTGGATATTATACACCGTAGCACTCACTACAAGGTGATGAGTGGACGTTGATAGATATAAATCACAATCATTATCACCCTGTAGAATATCAGTACAAGAAAGGTATCAGTTTCTATCTGATTCACATTTCACAGAAACATTTATTAGAACTTTGATTACCTCAGCTAAGACATCTCTTTTAGGGGAATGGCTCACCTCATAGCTGGTGAGAGGTGGGGTGGGATCTTCACACGATGGTTGTTCTTGATTTGTTTCTTCTCTTTCCTTCCCCCCATAAAAGTTGTCATCATCACTCTCTGCCACTGGAATTGTTCTTCAAGGGTAGATATTCTTTCTCTCATCCATTTCATTTCTTTACTTTGATCCTCATCTTGTTTTTTTTCAAAACATGTTTGGGCTGTCACCCCAAAACCCACACCTTTGATGCATCCATACTGTTTTGGAAGCTTCAAGGCCATCGATAGTATGTGTTCATCCAGTACAGGTTTTATTGATTCCTTTGATTATTTTGGATAAAAAATATAGGAAAATAAGTAATCATTGTTATATAGTAACGATTTAAAGCAAAACAAATTTTTATTATGTAATACTTACATATGTTTCCCACACTTTTTGTGTGTTTTCATCTATTAGTATCCCGTATTTATTTACTTGTGCCTCCTTCCATAACACATGGCGTGGGATGTAAGTGAGTTTGGATTTGGTGTCATCAATATACATATAAATAGAGGAATATAATTATGGTGTTGTTTCATGTCACATAAAAATATTACAGTAGATTTATAATATGTACCATTTTTTTTCAAGTGAAGTATACCTCATCCTTGATTTACAGTAGGGGTACGTTGGTTTTGTTTCTCGTTCTTTATTTCCAACACTCAGTTGTTATTTCATAAATAAAAAATTGTCAATCAAAGTGATGAATAAACATATCATCAAACAAGTATTACTAGACACAATGTACCTAAAAAGACACATTCGTATGATGGCCAGTAAACACATATCATGCTTCTTGGGTTATCAGTTGTGCATAGATAAGCGATGGGTGTGGGTTTATTTTCTCTTCAGCATCTTTAAGATGATGTCTAGTTAGAATTGTGATAAATCCTCTATGAATCCTTCCAGCAAGCATTAATACATAATTTTTCTGGGATTCATCCACTATAAATGCACTATGCAATGGATGATGAAGAGTAATTCAATATTTCATTATTTTATTTTTTAGTAAAATAATGAAATGATATCATAATTTTATCATAATCTCTTCCCACATCAGTGTATTAAGAGCAGGCACAACATAATGCCACCGATCTATATCAATCAGTACATGTTTCCAAGTGATGATTCCAATGTAACTACTAAACATGGACTTTTTAGGGTTAACATGCTGGCCCCGTACATTCCATCCGATCTTTTATTTCATGCCTTTGATTTTTTCCTTAATGATTACCGGGCCTTCATCGCCAACCATTTCCTCAGATTCAACATTATCAACATGTTCCTATAGAGCGGTAACATCGACATGTGCAGATGACCATTGTATCTCTGCACTGGGAGCAACAATAGGTTGAGAAACTTGTTGTTCCTCAGGATTGGGAGCACCAACACGTGCAGAAGGTCATTGTTCCTTTACACTGCGAGCAACAACAGATTGAGGGACCTGTTGTGCCTTAGGATTAAGAGCACCAATATGTGAAGAAGTTATTATCTGTATAATTGGTTTAACACTTAATTTAGATTACATAAATGTAGCAGTGAACGAATAATAACATGAGGTAACATGATGTATATTACAAAAAAATATAACTTGATTATTGAACTCCCTTTTTCTTTTTTAATGGTTGAAGGGATTTGACCCCTCTATCAACTATCCAAATCCCTTCATTGTGGTCTCCACTGACATACAAAACACCGTCTACATTGGGACCGTTGTGAAATGATTGTGACCTCCCAATGAAAGGGTCATCCTCAGTTGAATTTTCATCCAACCCTTCAGTGGTTTTGGTCGATAAAAGAACAATTGAACACTTTCTATTTGTGGGATCTATAACATAAAATAATTTTACTTCCTATGATTCCATTATAAACATTCATCTTTGTATCCTTCCTTATTTAAATCAACTTTCACGAATCCCAATTCATCTATTTTAACATCACTCCTATTATCAACCCACTTTCATTGAAAAATTGTCACTTGGAATATTGTATAATCCAAATCCCATATTTGTTTGATGATGTCAAATCATAACATATTCACATAAATTGGATTTCAATCCTTAGTACTAGAAACATGCATCACTTTAGCCACAAGTGCAACTCCACTATTTTACATGGTATAGTATTCATCATGTTCATTTGTTTAGAATGTATAACCATTAATTAAATAACCATTATAAGATAATAGATACACACTTGGTCCTCTGGCTAGCCATCAAAGTCATTCTAAAATTAAATCTAGATTTTCATCTGACTCCTTAAAAATATGGTCCCAAAACTATCATATAAACTATTAATTATGTATATTTGATATCCATCTTTCAGCCCTTGATAGATTAAAATACCTAATAATTTCTTTGTGGGTTTCAAAATATGGGGAAACATCCAAACTGTTATGAAAAATATAAAGGTGGACCTACTCTCGATCTGTAATATTGATTATGACAACACCTCTTCCAGAAATTCCTTCACCCGCAAACTGCCTAGTGTGATGTGATATTGGTAAACTAATTCTTTCCATACCGGATAGGTATTCAGTAAACAATTCAACAGATTCCTTAACAATATATCCCTCTACAATACAACCCTCTAGCCAAATTTGATTTTTGACATACCCTTTCAAAATCTTCATATACCGTTCAATGGGGTACATCCATCTATATTGTATAGTACCACATAGTCAAATCTCTCTCATCAAGTGAACCATCAAATGAAGCATCATATAAAATGATGTTGGTGGGAAGAACATTTTTAATTCACATAATATGGATACAATTTCTCTTTCCATAGTCGACGATTCCGGTGGGTTTATAACTTTACTGCATATAGCTTTGAAGAAGAAACAAAGCTTGGTTAATGTATGATGAACATTCTTGGAAAAATTTAATGTAAAACTATAGGAATTAGTTCTTACATAAAAACATGGAATTCATGTGATTTTAGACCCTTTAACTTTAAATTGGTAATTGACATGATGTTCTTGATATTCAATGAATACCCCTTTAGAACTTTACATCATTCAAGAAGTTGAAAAATTGATATCTCTCCTTCATGGAAAGAGTGTAAGCAGCTGGAGGAAGAAAAATTTGTTTTTTCCCTTCAATAGCGCCAAATATTCTTGTATTCCCATGTCAACCATGTCCAACATAGCCTTAATTCCATCCTTTGTTTTTCTAGGTGCATTTAGCAACGTGATGATGACACTATCACATACATTTTTTATTTTTTTTCAGCATGCATAACATCAAAAAAATTTCTGACGTACAGACAATTCCAGTATAGTAATTAAAAAAAACTGATCTCTTTTTCCAATCGTATTTTGTAAGGTTTTTTGAAAATGGTTTACTAAAATCAGTGTCCATATATTTTAATTTATCAAACATTTGATCACCTATTAGTGGAGATGGTACTGTACGTTCTTTTGAACTTCCATCGAATGATGTCATCCAAGATCGGTACTAATATCGTCAGGGTAGAAATCTGTGATGTCCTAAAAACACAGTTTTTGATGAATGTTTCAACCTAATTGACTATATACCTTGTTTGAAAATGAGACACCCTTGAGTTCCTTTAATGTTATATCCTCACAAATTTCCATAAGCAGGAAGGTCATTTATCATCCCATACAACATGACTATCAATGTGAAATCTTCATTTCTATAAGAATCATACAATGTAATACCAGAATCCCACAAGAATTTTAAATCCTAGATCAATGGATCCAAATAAACATCAATATCATTACCCAGTTGTTTTGGTCCTGATATAATCATAGATAACATGGTGTATTTTTGTTTCATTCATAATCACGGTGGCAATTTATAATTTACCAACATAACTGGCCACATACTATGAGCGATGCTTTGAAAACCAAAAGGATTCACTCCATCTTTAGATAACGCAAGAAGAAGGTTTCTCAGCTCTTTTCCAAATTTAGGATACTCATGATCAATTCTCTTCTACCGAGGAGATTCTACTAGGTGATGTAGTTTCCCATATTTAATTCTTGTATCTACATGCCACATCAATTTCTCTGCAGTCTCCTCACTTCCATATAGGCGCCTAAACCTTCAAATGATTGAAAAGCACCATACAAATTTCATAGGACCAGATTCATCTTTCTTGTATCGAGAAACGCCACACTTTGAGTATTCTATAAGTAATTTTTGGTCCTTGCGAAACAATATACAATCATTCAGGAAGACGTGTATTCTTTCAGAGATCATACCCATCGAGTGTAGCATTTGTTTGACATCGTATGTTCAGATCAAGAGCTCATTATCTTCTGGGAGCATGTCATTCAAGAGAGAAAGTAGTTTTGTAAAACTAGCGTCACTCCACCCGTTGCCTACTTTCAAATTATACAGATTTAGTATAGTAGACAATGCTGTATATTTAGTGCAACCAGTATACAATGATGTCTTTGCACAACTCTTTAACTTCTCAAACAATTTTGGGAAATCATGAAGTTCATCTTCAATTGTCCTGTCATTTCCTTAATATGATCTTCATCATCATTCACATATGTAATCACATCTTCGACACGGTCTTCTTCATTGTACTCACTTATAATCATATCAAATGATCTATAAAATGAAGTGCTATTCTAGCCACTAGCTACATTCACTTTTCCCCATGTTTATTCCAACATTTATAACTTCAATCTATTCCGTGACATGTTAAGTGTTCTTCCAACTCCTTTAGACTAATTTGTCTTGAATCAATAGTGTAAACATAGAAAAAATATTTGAGAAGGGTCATATGTATGATCTTTTTCAAACTTGATGAACTCTTTCACTCTATCTTCATACTCTTTTGTCAGACAATTGGCATCCATCCATTCTTTATTTATATCCATCCTATTTGATTTGTAAATATTAATATTTAACAAAATAAATACAAAAAACATTGATATAAAAATTAACGAAGGCTAAAAAAATTTATAGACTTTAAGTCTCTTTTAAAATTTATCCTCAATATCCACTTTCTAGAACCAAGGTCCTTCATTTGAGATCTTCTAGATAAATCAATCTTCAAATCTTCCAGCCTTTCCTTCATTGGTCCAACTAAGAGAAATTCACCCACATAAAGAAGTAAGATGAAAAAACTCCCATCATAATATAACTTCATATAGTAGCAATTATTTACATTACACCGCATGAACATTAATTCTACCATGAAAGCATTTAAATTCTAGTTACACTGTCTTAGTGCCTACTTAAGCCCACAAAAAATCCATTTGAGACTAGAACTGAACCTTCTATTCCATTTAGCATGAAACCTTATAGTTGATATATACAGATCTCTTCCTCCAAATATGCATGACGTAATATAATCATGACATCCATTTATTCTAGAAATAAACCTTCAATGGAAACCAAGCTGAGAACTATCTGAATTATTATATGCTTTATAGCAGGATAGAAAATCTAACTAAAATCCAATCCTTCTAATTATTGAAATACATTTAAAACTATTGACACCTTTCACTATTTCTTATCATCCACTTTCTCCTTTAGATGATAAATCTAATTGTTCTATAGATCCCTCTTTCCTGGTTCAAATTATATTATATATAATGTATCAAAATTAGATATGGAATTCAATTATTCCTTCATTTTTTACTCACACTACAATGATTCCAATAGTCAGCCTATGTTGAATCCTAAAAAAATAGAAAATCCACCTAACTTACCCACACATTCCTCATTAGGGACACTCCTATAGACTAAGAAAACCATACAACTAGGGGAAACTAGCTAGTGTGTGAGATAACTAGTGTAGTATACATCTAGACCTATTTATTAATTCATAGGGTTACCATGTAGTCAAACAAGTGGAAGTGAGAAACAATAATCCAATGATCATCACATGAATAAATATAATATAAGTAGTAAATCAAATGTGAAATCTAACACCCTCATAAGAAAGAGACCATTTTCACATCCATGAATAAGCATCAAGCATTTCATATTAATAATCAATCACATCCCTCTGAGGGGAAATGCATAAATAGATATATCAAACAAGGGCCCCCATAATTTAAACCATGTAGGTGATGTTGGATGCAAAGTAGGTTTAGGATTTTCAATGAGGTTAAACATTAATTCACATTTTGTGGGAGTGAGTTCATGATGGATATCCTATCGGTTGGATAGAGTTAGTGACATACCCTTTCCATGGTGTTATAATCAATCTACTTGTCTTACCTATATAATGTATTGGTTTTCCTAATTCTATAAAAATATAAACTTAAAATATTATGGAAAAACTTGATTTCAGATGTCCTTTGAAAACTATTTATAAAATCACATTTGAAATCCCATTAAAAAAAAACCAACCATGTACACAAATTAATCTTTAAAATAACACACCCTTTTTAAACTAAACCAATAAATTCGAATAACTCTTTCACAAAACAACAATTCCTTTTTTTAAAGTATTCAAGGAAACTTCATGACTCAATGGTCTTAATCATTTAAAATGAGAAAAACCCTCTATATTTTACAAATTTTCATTTAAAACTTCACACTCCCCTTGTTAAAATGAAACCAGCATTAAATACGCTTTCAAAACATTCACATCCCTTTATAAAAGCCAACCAGGTGAGTTAACAAACACTTGACATGCAACCTAAGTCCATTCCGAGTGTTTAAATCATTTTAGAGCTATTTAAAACTAAAAAGGGTATGTTGAACACATATATTTTTTTAAGAAACATTTCAAAACACTTAAATCATTTTAAAAGAGCCACTTAGGTATTCTCAATCTCTCTAAGTAGTTGGATTATTTGAAACTTCTTTCCAAACTTTTGTAGAAAACACTGAAACACTTCCTTCAGTACTTGTCATTTATTATCATGAAGATTTGTACATTTAATCATTTAATATTATATCACAAAACTAGAATTTATCCAGCCATATATTTGTAGATAACAATAACTTCCATCTATCTCCATAACTATAGTTTAGGGGAAACACCTCCAATCTACATGTAATTGGTTGGATACTCAATCCATCACTGAAATTATCCAAATTAATATTGAAATGTTCATTGATAACTATTGAAAAAAATATATAATGAAACACAACTCTAAGAGCTTCAATCACCCAATTTATATTTATTTTCAATTCCATTGAAATGATTTACTCTCAATTCATGTCAAAAAAATTTCACTTTTCCACACCCTCTTAATGATAATAAATGAAAAAGAGTGGAATTTTTTTTTCCACATGTTAATTCTATAAATAAATGGGAATGTCTTCCAAGGGAAAAACTAATATTTCCATTTTTCATCTGAAATAAGGAAAATTATTCTCCCCTTTTGTTCTTCCACTTTCATTTAACCCAAATAATTACATGAGAGAAGTGTGGGACCACAAGTTTCTTAATAATGATCCATGGGTATGTCATCTCTAAGTCTATGTGGTATAATCAATTATAGAAAACAAGATTTGTTTTTCAACAACAACATATTTGTATATTCACATTTCTAAATGTTTTACTAATTTAGAATTCAACTATTTTGGGGATTTAAAAATAGAATTCAAATATAGTTCATAAACATGCACTCATCTTAACGAACACATCAGAACAGTAAAGTGAATGTTTTTTCACCTCCCTATTTTTTGGGCAATCATTCCAACAATGTTATTGTGGAAAATATAGAATATATAGATGTTTTAAAGGATTTGTATGATACTACTAGGGTTGTTGAATCAACAAAACTCCATTTGAAGGTATTCAAAGGAATTTCTTGCATATTAAATGTAATGTAAGAATAGAACAAAACCAATCCAAACTCTATCTATATATTAGGAATTCATAATAATGTGGAAAAAATGGCATACCCCTCCAGCGGTAGCAGTAGGGTCTGGCAGTGGCGACAGTGGCTGCGGCAGCGGAGGCCACAAAGGGATTCATGGTGGAGGGTTCGCAACAGAGGGTTTGCGATAGGAGGTGGGGTTCAACACGCAGTATAGGTGGGTTCATGGCTGAGGAGGGCTCCACGATGGCAGAGGAGGAGAGATTCATGATGGCGGAGGAGGGGTCGGTGGCAGAGGAGGGGTCGATGGCGGTATATGTGAGGTTAGGGTAGAGGAGGGGTCGGTGGCGCAGGGGTCAGCTTCCACGAGAACTTGAGGTGTGCGAGGGAAGAAGCTGACTGTTAGGGTTCATTTATAAAATAGAGTGAAGATTTTATCAGTGCTAGTTAAAAAGCACTGATGAAGGTATGTTTTATCAGCGCTAAAGTAGAAAGCTCTAATAAAACATGACTTTATCAGTGCTAAAAAAGCACTGATAAAGATATAATGTTAATAATTTATTTATATTATTATATATATTTATAAAATTATATATATGATAAATAAATGTATATTTATTTATAATTATAACTATAAATAAATAAATATTTATTTATATTTATAAAATTGTCATAAATATATTAATTACATATATTAATAAAATTATAAACATAATAAATATATTTGTTATAGTTTTATACTTATTTAAATAAATAAATAAATAATTATTTATAGTTATAATTATAAATAAATATATATATTCATATAAATAATTATAAAATTATAAGAAATATATTTATTATATCTATAGTCTTATTACATTTATTTAATAAGAATATTTATTATAATTTTATAATTATTTAAATAATTATAAAATTATAATAAATATACTTATTATATTTATAATCTTAGAAATATATATAATAAATATATTAATTATAAATATTTATAAGACTATAGATATAATAAATATATTTATTATAATTTTATAATTATTTAAATGAATATATATATATTTATTTATAATTATAACTATATATATATATAAATAATTATAAAATTATAACAAATATATTTATTATATTTATAATTTTATTAATATACTCAGAAGGTTCAGGAGGTAGGCGAACCTGATCTTAAAAAATTTATTAAAAGATTAAAAGACAGAAGAAAAATAAGGATGGACGGGGTCAAACAAGGACACGCCCTTGTCCCAAAAAAAAGAAGCTACAAAATAAGAACATGATCAGTCCCCTAACCTTGCTCACAATCATCAACATCATCAATAGTTTCCCACTATGACTGTAAGGTATTTCGACTGAAGAGCATAGAATACTTCTCCCTGAGATTTTACAACTCCAAAGTGAGCTGACTCCTAGACTCCTTGGAAGAAGACCTGGTGGATTCACGACCATGTCCTCTGTCACGAAATTTTGGAATCTGACCCCATCTCCATGTCCTGGGAGGGATCTCAATACATTGTTCCTCCATTAAGATTTGAATCGCAGATAGATCATCCACTTCTCCTACAAGCTCATCATGTTGAAAAACCTCTGCATCACAAGTCGCAGGTCCAAAGCTAGGCATAGAAAATTCCTTAGATGGAAGATCCACTTACGAGAGTTCCTGAGCAGGAGAATAAACTGGAGGAGCAGAATCCTTATACTTCCAAGAGGGAACCATTTGGAAACCCTCATCATCAATCACAACTTTAACTCCTCTAGATTCAGCTGCTTGAGGATCCAGTGCAGATATGCCTTTTTCAAATTTTGAAATGGAGACCGAATCAATCACATCCTTTTTCTTTTACTGCCACCTGCTGCAATTAAATACCTCTCACACATGATCCGATCATAAAAAATATCTTGTGTATGGAACTCACAATCAGATTCACTTCCAATCACCTGTTCAGACTCCTCAACAGGTGATTCATTACCAATTTTCTGAGCAGTATCACCTTCCACAACCACTTCCACATTGGCGAGCAACACATTCCTAAAAGAGAGGGATTTGTGTGCACCCACGTGATTCAAATCAGCCTGATCCATCCTATCATCTTCCTCATTTTCCAAATCAATCCAATTGGAGAGGCCACTGTTTGTCCCAATCAAGGGTAGCGCATTCGAAATCACATCCTTTTCCTTCAGAGGCTTTTAAGAGTTTCATTTTTCATGAGCCTATACTGAAATCATAGTCCCCTTTACTTCCTTCCTACGATAATTAGTAGAGAGGTGACCCTTCATCTGACATTTATCACAAGAGATCCTCTATCGACATGACTCCGACACATGAAAAACATCCATGAAAACATCATAGAAAAGTGGTTTATTCTCATATTCCACATTAATGTGGATGTCATCAGCAGGAGTAGAGAGATTAATCATGTCAATGATGGTGGTTCTAAGATCGATCTACACAAACATCCTAGCATAATGTTCAAATTTCACCTGCTCAGTTTTCTTATCAAGACGAACAGACATTCCAATTGCATAAGTAATGTCATGAAAAATCCTCAGGTGCTAAAGGACCCAACCGAGTCCATGAAGACGAATCCATACTTGAGAGAACACATTTCTAACTTGTGAGACATTGAATTCTAGAGACCATTCATGCAGTTGGAGCCATCCTGGCTTCAAAAAGAGAGATCTAAAGCTCCACACACGAAGCTTAAATTCATCAGAGGAGAAAAAGAAATGAAAAAATCCCTTACCAAGCGAGACACACATAAAATACGAAAATCCTTATATACATGAAGACCTATAAACTAAATCATCTAAATTCCAGGGCTTCTTGCCTTTTGATAGAATGAGACATGCAATGAGGGAAGATTTTCCCATTACAATCCTTTCAGCGAAGGCATACAGGTTCACCTTAACGTGGGCCACATAACCTTTTCCAAAAATTCTCATAGAATGAGAAACATTGCACGTTGACACCACATAAGCAAGGTGATTTGGACCTTTTAATAAAGAAGCACAAGATCTCCTTGCTTCATCTACCAGCCAAGTCGAACCCCAAGTCTGATTCTGGGCTGCGGCCGCACTATCTCCGCCAGAGACATACATCCCATTTACACGAGATGAATGAGTCACCGACTTCATAGGCCAATGGGTGCTCGAAACTGATTTATGCAAAAACATCATAGATCTAAGATCTCCAGCCACCACAGATCAGTCATTCCTCACCACCTCAGCCTCTACTCATTGCATCCTACCTACCTCTTCCCCCAAAACCATCATCGGTCGAGAAGTCGCATCTAGCGCGGTGGTTTGACGAGATCTGCATAGATCCATAGATTCCTTCTCAACCCAACACGCATCAGACTCCTCAAACACCACTCCAACTGATAAAGATAAATCATCCTCAATTTGCTGGGATTCCACACCTCAGAAGAGGCAACATATCCAAATTGTCGGGGCACTGCGTCCGCCTTTCCAGTCAAAACATCCAACAAAACTGTCTTTGTCCTAGCCCCATTCCCAGAGAATCCATTTGATACCAGTGTGTGACTAAGAAAGTGAGGCAACATCATGGAATAGAAACCCTAAACTTTATCGATGCCATGGGAGAGAGTTTTTTTTATAAATATATTTTTTTAAAATATTTTTTAAAAACAGACTAGGTTAAAAGGTTTTTTAAAAATACGCCACAAAGGAGGCATCCGCGATGCCGCCTTTCCCCTAAAACAAAATAATATATTTTTTTTTATTTTTTTTATTTTTTGTTTTGTTTTGTTTTGTTTATATATATATATATATATATATAAACAAAACAAAACAAAAAATAAAAATAAAATTTTCAGCAGAATTTATCCGCTATTTAAAATCCAGCAGTACTGCTATTACAACAGTCAGGATTCTGACAGAAGATCTCACCCAGGGCTCTCTTTTATAAGAGAGCTTACCCTGGAAATCATTCTGCATTTCCGATGTGGGATTCTGGTTCTCCCTTTCCTGCGCAGAATATTCTGCATTTCCGATGTGGGATTCTGTTTCAAGTACGTGACTTTGAAAAACTATAAAATATAAACTATAAGACCAATATAAATGAAACTTAAAACATGGATTAAACATATAAAAAATAGTTGAAAACAAAAATAAATTCGTAGAAAATGATGATAAAAAATGATTTATAAGCTTTCAAAACCACCTACTTGAAACTTAAAAATGTTTCAAGTACGTGACTTTGGAAGCCTATAAAATTTAAACTACAAGACCAATATAAATGAAACTTAATACATAGATTAAACATATAACAAATAGTTGAAAATAAAAATAATTTTATAAAAAATGTTGACGGAAAATAATTTATAAGTTTTCAAAGACACCTACCTCAAACTTAAAAATGTTTCAAGCACGCGACTTTGAAAGTCTATAAAATATAAACTATTAGACCGATATAAATGAAACTTAAAACATGGATTAAACATATAACAAATAGTTGAAAATAAAAATAATTTCTTAAAAAATGTTCATGAAAAATAATTTATAAGCTTTCAAAATCACATACTTGAAACATAAAAATGTTTCAAGTATGTGCCTTTCAAAAGCCTATAAAATAAAAACTATAAGACCGATATAATTTAAAGTTAAAACATGGATTAAACATATAATAAATTATTTACTTATTAAATTAATAATTAATAATTAATAATTTATAATTACTAATTATAATGAATAATGAATAATTAATAGTTATAATGAATACTTATAATGAATAATTATAATGAATAATTATAATGAATAATTATAATGAATAATTATAATGAATAACTATATTACTAATTAACCAATTAATTATTATATAATAATTTTTTTATAATTACCAATTAATAATTATAATGAATAATTATATTACTAATTAACTAATTAACTATTGTATAATTAATAATTATATTACCAATTAATTAATTAATTATTATATAATAATTTTAAATAAATACTAATTAATAATTATAATAATTGATTATAATTTATAATTATATTACTAATTACCTAATTATAAAAAGGGCATCGACTTTATCTTTCTCAAAAAATTAACTAATTAACTATTATATATTTAATAAATATATTACTAATTAACTAATTAGTTATTATATAATTAATGATTACTAATTAATAATTAACTAATTAAAATCTATATAATTAATAATTATATTACTAATTAATTAATTCATTATTATATAATTAATAATTATATTACTAAGTAACTAATTAATTATTAAATAATTAATAATTATATTACTAATTAACTAATTATATTATTAATTAACTAATTATATGACTAATTAACTAATTAATTATTATATAATTAATCATTAATAATTACTAATTAACTAACTAATTTTTATACAATTAATAGTTATATAATTAATAATTATATTAGTAATTAATAATTATAATGAATAATTATAATGAATAATTATAATGAATAATTATAATGAATAATTATAATGAATAATTATAATGAATAATTATAATGAATAATTATAACGAATAATTATATTACGAATTAACTAATTAATTATTATATAATATTTTTTAATAATTACTAGTTAATAATTATAATGAATAATTATATTACTAATTAACTAATTAACTATTATATAATTAATAATTGCATTACTAATTAACTAATTAATTATTATATACTATTTTTTAATAATTAAGAATTAAGAATTATAATGAATAATTATAATTTATAATTATATTACTAATTAACTAATTATAAAAAGGGCATTGGCTCTATCTTTCTCAAAAAATCAACTAATTAACTATTATATAATTAATAATTATATTACTAATTAACTAATTAGTTACTATATAATTAATGATTAATAATTACTAATTAAATAATTATAAATTATATAATTAATAATTATATTACTAATTAATGAATTAATTATTATATAATTAATAATTATATTACTAATTAACTAATTAATTATTAAATAATTAATAATTATATTACTAATTAACCAATTAATTATTATATAATTAATTATTAATAATTACTAATTAACTAACTAATTATTATACAATTAATATTTATACAATTAATAATTATATTTTTAATTAATAATTAATAATTAATAATTAATAATTAATAATTATAAATAGTAATTATAATGAATAATTATAATTAGTAATTATAATGAATAATTATAATTAATAATTATAATGAATAATTATAATTTATAATTATATTACTAATTAACTATTATATAATTAATAATTATATTACAAATTAACTAATTAATTGTTTTATAATAATTTTGAATAATTACTAATTATTAATTATAATGAATAAATATAATTTATAATTATATTACTAATTTACTAATTAACTATTATATACTGAATAATTATATTACTAATTAATTGGTTAATTATTATATAATTAATTATTAATAATTTCTAATTAACTAATTAATTATTATATAATTAATTATTAATAATATTAATTTAATAAGTAAATAATTTAGTATATGTTTAATCCATGTTTTAACTTTAAATTATATCGGTCTTATAGTTTGTATTTTATAGGCTTTCAAAGGCACATACTTGAAACATTTTTATATTTCAAGTAGGTGGGTTTGAAAGCTTATAAATTATTTTTCATGAACATTTTTTAAGAAATTATTTTTATTTCCAACTATTTGTTATATGTTTAATCCATGTTTTAAGTTTAATTTATATTGGTCTAATAGTTTATATTTTATAGGCTTTCAAAGTCACGTGCTTGAAACATTTTTAAGTTTGATGTAGGTGTCTTTGAAAACTTATAAATTATTTTCCGTCAACATTTTTTACGAAATTATTTTTATTTTCAACTATTTTTTATATGTTTAATCCATGTATTAAGTTTCATTTATATTGGTCTTGTAGTTTATATTTTATAGGCTTTCAAGGTCACATACTTGAAACATTTTTAAGTTTCAAGTAGGTGGTTTTGAAAGCTTATAAATCATTTTTTATCATCATTTTTTACGAAAATATTTTTGTTTTCAACTATTTTTTATATGTTTAATCCATGTTTTAAGTTTCATTTATATTGGTCTTATAGTTTATATTTTATAGTCTTTCAAAGTCACGTACTTGAAACAGAATCCCACATCAGAAATGCAGAATGTTCTGCGTAGGAAAAGGAGAACCAGAATCCCACATCGGAAATGCAGAATGATTTACAGGGTAAGCTCTCTTATAAAAGGGAGCCCTGGGTGAGAGCTTCTATCAGAATTCTAACTGCTGTAATGGTAGTATTGCTGGATTTTAAATAGCGGATAAATTCTGCTGAAAATTTTATTTTTATTTTTTGTTTTGTTTTGTTTACACACACACACACACACACACATAAACAAAACAATAAAAATAAAAATATTTTTTTAAAAAAAAAATATTTTTTTGTTTTAGGTGAAAGGTGGCATCGCGGGTGCCGCCTTTGTGACGTATTTTTTAAAAAACTTTTAACCCAACATGTTTTTTAAAAATATATTTTTTTAAAAACTTATAAAACAAATTCCATGGGAGAACTCCCACCCACACTTGGATCACACCCCTATTCTTTTATTAATATATATATAATTAATATATTTATTATAATTTTATAATTATTTAAATATATATGATTTTATTTATAATTATAATTACAAATATTTGTATTTATTTATCAATATTGTATATATTTATAAATATATTTATTTAATTATATATAACATTATGAGAATAATAAATATTTTTTTTATAAATTTACAATTATTAAATAAATAAATATTTATTTATAAGCCTTTGAGTTACGATGAACTCAAATCAAATCTCTCCAGGTTATGGAGTTTTGTTGATTGGAAAATTATTCCAATAGGTAAGGGATATTTTCATCTAGTTTTTCAGTCTGAATATAAATGTTCAGTTTCTTAGAACTTCAGTTTTTACAACCCCAATCCTGGTGTTTTCCGGGTGTCTACTTGGGATCTCAATTTAAATCCGCATAATAAAAACCACACCAACACCCAGATATGGGCCAGGATGCATGGTCTTAGATGGGTTTTTTGGCACCCTTTGATTCTTAGTGACATTGCACCTGTATTGGTGCTCTGCTGAAATTACATGAAAATACCATTGAATGCAAGATGGGATATTATGCAAGGGTGATGGTGGATGCTTATTTACCGAAACCTCTCCCGCATAATGATATCCTCACTATCAATGGGGATAAGTTTGAGATTAATTTTGAGTATGAATCAGTTCCTCCTTTTTTTTGAATTATGCAAGGTGATTGGATATATGGTATTAGATTGCAGACATGTGCATAACTTATAGGTGAAGAAAATGGCACCCCTAGGAAAAAAGAGGTAGTTAGGGCTAAGGCCTTGGTGTCAGATCCTTCAATCATCTCATGAAAGGATTTAGGAGGGAAACTAGGGTGTCAAGAACCAATAGGTTGTGAGAAAAATGCGGGTGACAAAATAGGGCAAGAGCAGGGTGTGCATGATCCATGCTTGTAGATTAATGAACTTGGATATGATTTAGTGTTGAAAAAGACTAGTGATAAGGCTAGCCTCCCCCAGGGACATAAGTCTGGAACTGATGTTTCTTGGGAAACCTTGGCATCTAGTGATGGAATTGACTCTGACCATGCCAAATCTGAAAATGAAATCGCTGTGCAGGCTGAGATTGATGAGCAACTAATACATGAGAGAAGTATGGCTACTTCTTTTAACCCTAAGGGTAAGAAAAAAAATCTGAGATTGACTATAGCATTTTAAGTATGCACACAAAAAGCATTAGCTCTGAATTGATATCAGGAAAAAGTGTTTCATTGACAACATTTGAGTCTCCCAATCCTATTAGCGACAACCAACAGAAGGAGAACATTTCATCCAAATCTTATGACGAAGAGAAAGGGATGAAGAAAGAAAAAAATAGCATGGATTATATTCCTGATGGTTCTCAAGTAAGGCCACTTAGCTTTCTTGACATCCTGAACTGGTCCAATAACAAGGAGGTGTTTTCTAAAGAATTTGATAATGCTCATTAAGGCGAAGGCATTGAGACAGACAAGTCAGCATTGGGACCAAGTTTGGTGGGCGATCCATCCCCATCAGATGATGTCAATGATGGGACATCGCAGCAACTTAAATCATGGCAAATGGGACGTCATCCAAGAGGTAGAGGTGGTGGTCGATTCCATAAATGGGTTTTTTGTTGTTGTGAAGTGACTTGTCACTTGATTGCATTTCCCATTTTCTTTTGTACTTTGTCTATATTTTTTCAATAAATTTCGGAACCATGGGCCAGCCCATGGTTTACACTGACTTGGGATATATGCAGGTCAATTATACTCACACATCAATATATTTATTGACCAAATTCATTAGAAACATATATTTATTTATAATTATAAATATAAATATATATATTTAAAAAGTATATATATATAATAAATATAATAAATATAATAAATATAATAAATATATTTATTATTTAATGAAATTTATTATAATCTTATAATTAAATAAATATATATTTATTTAATTATAATCATAGAAATAATTTTTTTTAAAACATTATATATATATTTGAATTATTAAAAATATATATTAATTATAAATATGCATTTTTATTCAATGTATACAAATAAAAATTATTTTTAAATATAAATATAATAATTTTATATAAATTAATAATATTTTTTATCAAAAACTTTTATTAGCACTAAAAAAAGTGTTGATAAAGGGAACATCTTTATCAGTGCACTTTTTAGCACAAATAAATGGTAGATTTATCAGCACTTTTATCTAGCACTGATAGAGGCCCCCACTTTTATTAGTGCTTTTTGTTTAGCACTGATAAAATCTGGAACATCCCATGCCCAGATCTATTGTAGTGAGGAATCCCATTGGCTAACTAGTGATATTTTTAGTGGCGCCTACATTTCGACTCACACCAGCGGCTAATCGGTGTCAGTAAGCAGCTAGATAGTGGTTCCAGGATGAGCGGGAAAGTGAGGGGAATAGTTTTATTTTTTCCATGTTACACTCAGTGTACATTTATTTTCTACATATGTTTACACTTTTATTATTTTGTATTTAATTTTGTACTCTCAGATAATTTTTCAGTGGCAATAAGTAATTTCAAAGTGAGGTTCTGACCCAGTTGTGTTCGCTTATTAATAAATCTCATAATTTGAGTATGATCTCTGATTGTGTCTCTGGTTGATCTTACATGCCAGAAAAAATTATTGAGATTATTAAATACATTTTTTTGAAACAGTATTGGTTTTGGATTGATGGTACATTCAAGTGGTGGTAAAATTTGAGATTGAAAAATTTAACGGGAATAATTTTTCTTTGTAGAAGAAGGTGGAAATGGATTTGTTAAGGGATAATTGTCTACTGGGAATTAATGAAAAATTTATGGGTGTGACAAAGGAGAAATGAAATGACATGGACTAGAATGTTATTGTCAATATTAATTTAATATTGGAAGCCAAAGTACTATCAAGAATTATAAAAAAAGGATGATAAAAAATAGATGTGATACTCCTGTGAAGATATATAATATCATGTCACAATACAACATGATTTTCTTGAAGAGAAAACTATATAAACTTTGAAAGAAAGAGTAATAATGGGTGACTAACCACATAAATACCATAAAATCTTTATCCGCTTAGCTAACACCATGGGTTTACAAAATTGGGAATACTAAACTTGTGAATCTTTTTATAATGACCCACTCTTTTCATACATTAATATTACATTACTTTTGAAAAATAATTAATAACTTACATAAATAAACACCCAAAGACCGTACTAGTCTAGTTCCTTTGGAAACATGGAAACATAAAAAGTGGTACATAAGTGATCTACATTATCTCCCACTAGGTTCTTCTCAACTAAGACATTTCTTAGACACATCAAACATAATAAATATCTTCATATCCTGGAGGAAAGGAAACATAAAAAAGGGTGATATTGAATTCTTAGTAAGGGTAAACAAGGGAGACATGTAAACATAATAATGATCATAAAGATATGAGAACATGATCATGAAAATAGAAGATCATACCTTATGTATCAATGATCATAAACATGAATCATGACATAAATATTAGTAGTTCATCAGACATGAATCATAAGAAAATAAATAACATAACCCATGAAATCATAACATAAGAATAAGACATGAAATTTGTGGCACACACATAAGAATATAAAATGATTTCATTAGTAGTCAAAGAATCACTTCCAAGGATATATTAGTAGTATGAGTTCACTCCCCATACCATCTTAGTAGTCATGGTTCACTCCCATGACCATATTAGTAGTCAAGGTTCACTCCCACGACCATCTTAGCAGACAAAGTCCTTTACTGAAACGAGTTCACTCCCCATTGTAGTCATGCCTTTCTCATGAGATATAAATCCTTACCCAATGCCCAATGTATTGGATGGAGGTATAGGTCCCACCCATAACATAATGAAAAACCTACATATGTGTTCCATAAGAACATAAATCATTCATTATATTTAAATCCCTGGAATGAAACGGTTTTCATAAACATCATTCAATCATAACATAACCATGAAAAAGAAATAAGTTTCATAAAAATCATTGCAATATAAACATAAAACATTCATATAAATAACAATAATGGTATCATTGGATCATATCCCTAATAAAACATAAGTGTTTCTCTCAGAATGTGTGTTCTGGTTAGGAATCACTATTTATGAATGGTTTCCAATGGATTTGTTTATGGAATCAGAAACACCCAACAGTTCTGTATCCAAAGGGACCTAAATTCCAAAGGTAGGAGCTCATTAAGTATTTTAACCCAAAATGATTAAGAACTCACATTGGTCGAGTGGATGGTAGGTCAGGCTCATCACACCCTTTTGAGGGGAATTATGGACCACTCTAGGACTCTCTTATATATTTAATATATGTTCATGAATTCTTATTAATTTATCAAGCGTAATGTAGGTTTCCCTAGAAATTTACAATCAATTATTAGAATGTATGGAAATAAAAATAATTTATATGTATTTGATGTTTTTTATAAATGGAGATATCTATATGTATTCTAGGTTCTCTATTAATGGTATCCTCTCATATACTACTTAGAGATTCTTTGGTCATTATTAAGATAATACTAGTTTTTAAGAAACTTAGTGGGGAACTCTAGAATTTATCATCATCCAGGGAGACAGAATTTATTTTGATGTTGGGATCAAACTCATAAATGAGTGGCTCAGTTGAGGATTCAAGCATGAAATGCTTATGTGTGTCCTTTGTGTGCATGGCGGTTCTAACTTTTCCATAAAGTTTTTTTATAAAATCAAAAAAATATTTGGCAGTGGTATCCTTGTGAAAGGAATCAGAACCCACATAGTTTGGTACCACTTAATGGGACACATCATACTTTTTAAGGTCGTGTGACAAGGAACCAACCATATAGTTTAAAGTCACGTGGAAAGGAAATCTAGGTGAAATGTGCATAGTCAAATCTTGGTGTGAGACTTATACCTAAGCAACCTGGAAAGGATATAAGTTTCCAAGTTGAATTAGACCCCACTAAGGATATGAACCCAAGATAACATGGTTGATTTGGGGGTATTGGGTTTGAACCTCAAGGAGGCTTACTACATATCCCGTTTATATGGGAATCAAAGCCCATGTAGTTTGGTAATTCTCACAGGAAACTATGGCCCTCTGATAGAAATATATTGGAACTTATTCCTAAAGTGGATGCCCTTGTAATAGGGTCCATAAGAGATGTCGTAACTCATGGATATTTAAGGGGGACTTAATTTGGGTCTTAATACTAAATAGGATTCCCATATTAAGGGAATTAGGTTTGTATTCCTAAAGAGGATGTCCAGTGAGTTCGGGCCCTAGGTGAAGGCTTCCTACGTATCCCAATTATTGTGGGAATCAGAGTTCTCATAGTTCATCTCTTCAGGTGGATTGTTAGGGTGTTGCAATAATTTATAACCTATAATCCCATGTGATTCATGATCATTGTGAGAAACAAGAGGATGTAAAATATTCAAAAAACCACACACACTTTATCCCCCCACTGGTGGAAGAGGATAGGACTACGGTGAAAGAATCCAGGGAAATGGTGGACGAGGGTGTGGAGCAATGAACCTTTCAATGTGAAATGAAGGTAAAGGTCATTAGGTCCAACCTGAAAGGATAGGGGATTATTCTAGGAGGGATTCCCTAAAATGGGTCCAATAGTGTGGAGGGAGACTTTTCATTTGTCAAAAGGAAAAGCATCTGTGAACCGTAACCTCCCCACTAGGTACCAGATGCTCTGGATCTTAGAGACGAGAAGGGGGAACATGGTCCAAACCACAATCATCTAAAATTGGGAACTCCAAAACACTTTATCTGGGGTAAGGGTCTATGTGACCATATATATCTAAATCCATAGACACCCTGAAGATCCTTACCCTATGGCAGGACAAGTGTGGAAAACCTTTGACCATAGATATCCAAATCCTAATGGGAGACACGTTGATGTGACTTTCCCAATGGTTTGATAAATCAAGAGGTCTTGGTGGAGGTTTTAACTTAATCTCTTTCAGAAAAGGGATACAAAGAATAAGAAGCCCTGCCATGAGTGTTTTTAAAAGAAGGCCTAAAGGATAGCTCGTGTAAGTGGTCCGCACAGGTATGATGCATAGGCATACCGCATAGGTATGCCATGCAGGTCCTAGGAGGAACTAAAAAATTATTAAAATAGGAAGGATAAGCCTGTGAAAACTTGATATTTTTTGGGAAATGGACTATCAAGACAACAACACTTGGGTAAGGTTTTAACTTAATCACCCAGGGTGTCCCTTGATGTATTTGGAAGCACCAGTCTTTAATTAAGGAAAAGAACTTGTGTATGTGACTTCTTCTTATGGAAGGAGGGTATTTAAACAAGTATCTTGTATTTTAGACTCTTAAGGGAATTTTATATTGTTTATCCCTTTTAAATATCTCTTATCTCATGTTTTAGAGATCTACTTGAGAAAATTCAAGGTACCTGGGTGAAGGAGCTACGCAATGAGAGATTCAAGAGTTCTTCTAACTTTTTTCAATTGTTTAAATGGGAAGACCAAGGGTCCTATTTATAGGCAAGGAGGGTACCTGATCGAAGGGAGGTTTTCCACATAGTCCATGGGAATAGATCCACTGCGTCGGTCCCCCACGTAGGGGTGTAAAACATAAACCACCGCATGGGTCCCCTGGCATAGGTCCTCTGCATAGGTCCTCAGTGTAGGGGTTATGCCTTTAGGCTGTACTGGTAGGAGCTGTGCTAACCTTATTGTGCATAGGTATGCTACATAGGTCCTTTTAATGATATTTCTTTGCTTCCTTTAAATTTACTTGATGCTTTAAGATATCCAAAGTAATCTTCATAATCTTTTTTCCTTACTTTATTAAAATGGAGTGTCAACAAAATCCCCCACTTAGGATTGGATCAGAATAAAAAGAGGGTCTAGTCCTGAGGTAAGATTATGGAAAATTAATACTGTATTGCATAGGTCCTCTGCATAGCTATGTCACATAGGGAATAGGCATAGGTCGTTCGGCATAGGTTGGTGGTGTAGGCTAGTTATTCTTATAAATACCCCCTTCTTTTTCCATTTTCTTCACCCACATTTCTGATTTTTTTCTCTCATTACATAGATCATTCATCCAGATCTATTGCATTATGCTCTCACAAAGGTCATTTGAAAATTTATCAAGGTATAGACACCTGATAAACAGAGCTATGAAGATTTATTTTATCAAAGGAGCTGCGTAGGAGGACCTCGTTGAAGGACCTGCGATGGGTACCTTGTTGAAGGACCTACGCGGGTGACCTTATTGAAGGACCTACGCAGGGATTTTCCTTTTCTAAATTCTTTAACTCCTTGAAGTTAAAATTTGAACTTTATTAAGTCAATATTCCAAATTAATGAGAAAAATTTGGTGATTATCTTGCAGGAAATGGTTCGCTTGATGACTTCAACTGAGGAAGCTAAAATTATCCAAACTAAAATGATAAAAGCCATTAGAACAGAATATTATGACATTGTTGAGAGTACCCTTCTTGAGTTAGAGAAGGTCTTAATTCCATACCAACATGAATATCTGTGAAGAAAATATCTTCCATTATATAGGCATGGCCTTTTGCAAGACACCTACATTCCATCATATAAGAATTTCTTTCCAAATACTTGGTTTTTAAAACACCTCAACTATCATTGTATGAATATTACTGCGAGGGGTGGCCCTGTTCATGAGGGAAAAATACCTATTGGATGCATCCTACATCATAGTGACTGTACTCATGATATACTTACGTTTACAAAAATGACATCATTCCTGAATTACTAAGCTGATGAATTCTATAAACAAATTTTTTCCATTTGAAGCATGGTGAGGTAGACATTATTTTGTGGGATGTATACCAAATATATGGGGATCCCATTCTCGGAGAGTTGTATGATGAATTAATTCCACCAAAAATAATATGGGATGATTCCAAGAGGATTCCACCATTGTCTCATGAATTATTAAAAATAGTAAATAATTTTCAGAAAGAAAATAAAGATTCTCATTCTAGGTATGATGCTCATTCAAGAGTGTGGATGGAAGATTTTTTAGAACCAGTGAAAGAGAAGGTTCCTACTTGTAGACATCCTACCATTTTCCTAACTATAGATAATCAGGGTGCTTCAGTCATGTTCTAACCTGTCATGACCCGCCTCCCAGGCCATGAACCTTATCATCTGACCCCATGGGTCTCTTGTAATACCTTGGTTTCCTTCTTAGCACACCATAGTCTATTAATCACTAGGGTCGCTTATCAGACTAATGACTGTCCTCACAGGCCAACACATGTCCTTTCCAGTGTATTTTTTCCTCACTTACACACATCCTGGAAACTTCCCAAAAGGTCACCCATCCTGATCACTACTCCAGGACAAGCACGCTTAACTGTGGAGTTCTAATCAGACAGGCTCCTGAAAAGGAAGGTGCACCTTGTTGACATGAGTTGTAACATTTAGCCTTTTAAGTCTCACTTTTTAAGGGGTGTTACAATATCCACCCCTTTAAAGCACAACGCCCTCGTTGTGGACCCCAAGCCTCAAACCTAGGCAGTGCCTAAGCACTTCCGGCTGGGTATTGGCTCTGATACCATTTGTCGTGACCCGACTCCCAGGCCATGAACCTTATCATCTGACCCCATGGGTCTCTTGTAATACCTTGGTTGCCTTCTTAGCACACCATAGTCTATTACAAGAGACCCATGGGGTCAGATGATAAGGTTCATGGCCTGGGAGGCGGGTCACGACGAATGGTATCAGAGTCAATACCCAGCCGGAAGTGCTTAGGCACTGCCTGGGTTTGAGGCTTGGGGTCCACAACGAGGGCGTTGTGCTTTAAAGGGGTGGATATTGTAACACCCCTGAAAAAGTGAGACTTAAAAGGCTAAATGTTACTACCCATGTCAACAAGGTGCACCTTCCTTTTCAGGAGCCTGTCTGATTAGAACTCCACAGTTAAGCGTGCTTGTCCTGGAGTAGTGATCAGGATGTGTGACCTTTTGAGAAGTTTCCAGGTTGTGTGTAAGTGAGGAAAAAACACACTGGAAAGGACATGTGTTGGCCTGTGGGGATAGTCATTAGTCTGATAAGCGACCCTAGTGAGTAATAGACTATGGTGTGCTAAGAAGGCAACCAAGGTATTACAAGAGACCCATGGGGTCAGATGATAAGGTTCATGGCCTGGGAGGCGGGTCATGACAAATGGTATCAGAGCAGTTCAGTTCTACCACGAACTCTGATCTTTTCTATGTGAAGCAATAGTGCTTAGCGTATTGAGTGTGGATATCAGACCAGAGAGTCCAGTGTTGGTGCGGCGGCCAACGTATCCGTACACCAGGACCCTGACTTCTGATTTCCGACTTAATGCATGAAAACATAGATTGCGTGTGTGTTTCAAGTTTTCTTTGTGATTACTTTGTATCAGCTCACCAGGTATACTGTTCTGACCGTGGCGCACCTGTTTCCTTTTCAGGATGGCCCCATGATGACAACCAGCTAGGGTTCCGAGAGTCGAGCATGACGACAGCCCACCAAGCGACAAGGCCTCGGTGCAGGGCCCTTTTTCAGCAGTGGCACCGGTGGTAGCACTACCCGCCGAGCCACCGATGCTTCCAGCACCAGCCGCTGACGATGCACGTCGCCTTAGTGCACTACATGAGTTTCAACACCAGCGACCGCCCAGGTTCCGCGGGGAGATGGACCCCCAGGCTGCCGAGGACTGGCTGGAGGCAGTCGTCCGAGTTTTCAGGCTAGTGAGGACACCAGCAGACCTCATGGTGATCCTCGTTGCGAGCCTACTGCATGCAGCAGCGGGCCGATGGTGGAGCTTGATGCTCCAGGTGCACGATGAGGAATCTCTACTTTGGACAGACTTTGAGAGCCTCTTCCGCTCGGAGTTCTTCCCATCCACCCTCCGTGCGGTGCGCATTCAGGAGCTTCTTCAGCTGCGGCAGGGCAGCATGACGGTCGCTCAGTACTCAGTGAGATTTACTGATCTCTCGCGCTACTCGACCGACATGGTACGGGACCCCTTCTTCCGGGCCCGGACCATTGAGCAGGGATTGAGACACGAGATCAGGGCATCGCTGATCTCCCTCAGCATACCGACTCAGACAGGAGTACTGGAGCAGGCCCTTTTGATCGAGAGCTTTCTTGCTGAGTCTACACCAGCGCCGAGACCCACCGCAGGGCGGCACGTGGCAGAGTCTTCTGCAGCAGGCAGTCGACGGATGACTCAGGGGTCCAGGAAGACCAGACCCTCAGGCAGATGACCTCAGGACACTGGCTCAGCAGTGCGGGGCACACAGCGCGGAGCCAGTCTTTCGAGAGGCAGACAGTTCTACTCGTGCGTCGGGCAGGGCCACATGGCTCGTGACTGCCCGACTCGCCGTGCCGAGGAGCAGCAGACGGTTGAGGGACCACCGAGGCATAGGCAGAGGTTCGACCGTGGCGGTCCGTAGGGAGGAGGAGGACGAGGCAGAGGAGATGGCCGAGCAGCAGGTGGTGGGCGACGCTTTGAGGCTCTACCACCACCACCACCAGGAGGTCCACCCCGACCATAGGGAGCTGGCGGGCAGAGACAGGCATAACTCCAGGTAGTAGAGGCCTATGACCACGACACACCCGAGATGATTCGAGGTACTATCTGTGTCTATTCCACCCTTGCTGCAGTACTTATAGACACAGGAGTGAGTCACTCTTTCATAGCCGCTGCCCTTGTTCAGAGCTCGGAGATTCCGACAGAGCCGTTGGATCGATCCTTACGGCTAGAGACTCCTACGGGAGCAGACTCGACGATTACGCACTGGTGCCGGCAGTGTGAGCTTACTCTAGGAGGTGAGAGCTTCGACTGGGATCTTCTTGTAGCGGCGTCGAGGACTTACGACGTCATCTTGGGCATGGATTGGTTATCTATGGTCCATGCACAAATTGACTGTTTTAGGCTCAAGGTGCGATGTGTACGCACCGACGGGAGCAGGTTCACCTTCACCAGCGAGAAGGGAGCCTTTGCAGCACAGGATGGACTTCCGCGGAGGAGAGGACAACCCATCACTCATCAGTTGGATAGCCTCATCCTAGGAGCAGTTGACATGCAGAGTCCTGGTTTTCCTGCAGTGGTGGATCAGTTTGTGGACGTCTTCCCCGATGATGTTCCAGGGCTACCTCCTCGTAGAGAGGTAGACTTTTATATTGACCTGTACCCCGGGATAGCCCCGATATCGACTCCAGCATATCGGATGGCCCCCGCTGAGCTTCGAGAGCTATAGGTACAGTTGGAGGACTTGCAGGGAAAGGGGTTCATCCGACCCAGTGTTTCACCCTGGGCTTCCCCAATATTGTTCGCCAAGAAGGCGGACGGAAGCTTGCGACTTTGTGTCGACTATCGTCGCCTGAACTAGGTGATAGTGAGGAACAAGTATCCGCTACCGAGTATTGATGACCTCTTTGATCAGATCAAGGGAGCACGGTGGTTCTCGAAGATAGACCTCAGGTCAGGCTATCATCAGCTCAGAGTTCGAGAAGAGGACGTATAGAAGACAGACTTCAGATGTCGGTATGGCCACTATGAGTTCTTGGTTATTCCATTCGGCGTAAACAATGCTCCAGCAGTGTTCATGGACCTCATGAACATGATCTTTCATCCATACCTCGATCGATTTGTCGTGGTCTTCATCGACGACATTTTGATTTACTCGACGACTGAGGAGGAGCACGCCTACCACTTACGAGTTGTACTAGACACACTCCGAGAGCACCAGCTTTATGAAAAGCTCTCGAAGTGTCAGTTATGGATACGTGAGGTCCACTTCTTGGGACACGTCATCTCTGAGGTGGGAGTTGCAGTGGATCCTGCGAAGATCGAGGCAATGTTAGCTTGGGAGCCACCTAGGAGCGTGACGGAGGTGCGGATTTTCTTGGGTCTAGCTGGATACTACTGGATATTTGTGCCAGACTTCTCTAGAGTTGCGTCACCACTATCAGCTTTGACGAAGAAGGGGAAACCCTTCGTGTGGTCAGACAGATGTCAGCAGAGCTTCCAAGAGCTGAGACAGAGTTTGACCAGCGCACCTATCTTGAGGTTTCCTGAGGAGGGAGTAGGGTACGTAGTCTACTACGATGCATCAGGGACCAGACTCGGTTGTGTCCTGATGCAGGAGCGGTCAGTGATCGCCTATGGATCACGTCAGTTGAGGCCGCATGAGCAGAACTACGCTACCCATGACTTGGAGTTAGCAGCAGTGGTCTTCGCTCTGAAGACATGGCGACACTACCTGATGGGCGAGCGCTTTACAGTCTTTTCTGACCATCAGAGTCTCAGGTATATCTTCTCGCAGAAGGACCTGAACCTGAGACAGAGACGATGGCTTTAGTTCCTCCATGACTGTGACTTTGAGATAGTCTATACTCCTGGGAAGGGGAACTTGGTAGCTGATGCCCTCAGTAGGAGGACGGGCATTCGGCTACTTGAGGAGGAATCAGAGCAGCTAGCCGCTTTGCAGATATCCTTCGTGGATAGAGATGGAGCAGCCTTCCTTCAGTCTCTCACAGTCACTCCTCCACTACTACAGCAGGTCAGAGAGGATCAGCGTGGGGACACTGACTGTGAGACATAGCGTGCACAAATATCCTCAGGACAGGCACCTGATGGTTTCTCCTTTGGATAAGAGCACGACATCCTTTTTAGAGGACGTACCATGGTACCAATTGTTTTACGGGAGGAGGTGCTGAGGGAGTTTCACACTTCTCCCTTGGCGGTACATCCCGGAGTGGCGAAGATGTACCAGGATCTCAGGCGACAACACTGGTGGCTGGGCATGAAAAAGGCTGTGGCAGAGTTCATTTCTCGATGCCTCACCTGCTAGCAGGTGAAGGCAGAGCATCAGGTACCAGCAGGCTTGGTACAACCCTTGGAGGTCCCAGAGTGGAAGTGGGACGGGATATCTATGGATTTCGTGACTGGACTTCCACACACTTCCATAGGTCACGACTCCATCTGGGTGATTGTCGACCGACTCACCAAGTCGGCACACTTCTTACCCATCAAAGAGCAGGGCTCAGTGGAGAGCTTGGGACGACTTTATGTTCAGGAGATTGTGCGGCTTCACGGTGTGCCATCATCTATCGTCTCCGATCGAGATGCTATCTTTACTTCCCGGCTTTGGAAGGGGTTGCAGGAGGTGTTCGGGACGCAGCTACGTCTGAGCACAACCTTTAACCCTCAGACGGATGGTTAGACGGAGAGGACCATTCAGACTCTCGAGGACATTCTCCGCGCATGTGTCCTCGACTTTAGTCGTAGCTGGGAGGACCACCTACCCTTAGTGGAGTTCGCGTACAACAACAACTACCACTCCACCATCGGGATGGCACCGTACGAGGTGTTGTACGGACGACCTTGCAGATCTCCTTTGTACTGGACAGACCCTGGGGAGTCAGCACTTGTGGGACCGGAGATGGTCCAGGCCACGACAGAGAAGGTCCAGGTCATCCAGGAGCGGATGAGGACAGCTCAGAGCCGGCAGAAGTCATACGATGACAGGAGGCGGAGGCCACTAGAGTTCTAGGATGGAGACCACGTCTTCTTGCGTGTCTCACCTCGATGTGGTTTACGGAGATTTGTCCGGGGCGGCAAGTTATCTCCGCGCTTCATCGGACCATTCCAGGTCCTCAGCAGGATTGGCGAGGTGGCTTATCGTCTGGCTCTACCACCTCAGTTGACGTCTTCCACATATCTCAGCTGAGGAGATACGTGCATGACCCGCCGCACATCATTGACCATGGGGAGCTTGACGTTGATGATGTGGCGACTTTTACGGAGGTCCCGGTGGAGATCGAGGATCGACAGGAGCGGGTCCTATGTGGATGGTCGATTCCTCTAGTGCGCATCAGATGGCGGCACGAGAACCTCCAGGAGAGCACTTGGGAGCGGGAGGCTCAGATGCGTGCTCAGTACCCTCATTTGTTTCCCTAGTTTTGATGTATCTTTACAGGGACGTAAAGCCCTGAGGTGGGAGTAATGTAAAGACCCGTAAAATTCAAGAGAAATTTTTTCTTAATTTTCTTTGGAATTTTATAAGAGCACGGTTTCTGACGGCACCTGATTCTGAGACCCGGTGTGCCCGGAATCAATTTCTGAAGTTTGGCTCAGGTACGTTCAGTGAACGAATGAGTGAGTTTTTCTAACTTTTGAACCGGTGCCCGGAATCGAATTCTGAGGGCACCGATGAACTCGCAGCGCCGATATTCGCTTAAGGAGACCTTTTCCAAGGTTGCGTTTTATGCAGGATGAAAGTTAGTTTTGGGGGAAATTAGAAGAAGTTAAATAAATTGTGGAACACAATTTATTTTTTAACTTTGTTGGTTATTTCCTCCCAAAGGGAGTTAGAGGTGGGACCCACATCTACATAACCTCCCTTGAGAGGATTAAGTGTGGTGGGGCCCACACGAGCCCTAACTCTTCAACTTCCCTTAAACTCCCCAATAAATCCACTCTAATTAATTTTGACAACTTGTGTTATTAATTAAGATGAGTTACTTAATTTCAAACTTTTGAAATTCAAAGAGGTTAGGATGTGTAAATAAAATAAGGCTTAGACTTATTTTATTTTGGTTAGTATCTTTTGCCACCTTGAGAGGATTGGGAAGCGTTCTTCATCTTCTTCAACCTTGACGAAGAATGCGAAGAACACTTAGGCTCCGACGAAGAACGCCGTCACCATAAGAAGAGAAAGACGTGTCGTCTCTTCTCTTCTTCGCAGCCGGTGTGTTTCCGAAGATCGACGACGCCGCTTCTTTCGATCTTCTTCCCATGTCAACAAAAGGAGACGCCTCTTCCTCCTCGGGCTTTCTCCGTCAACTTACGAAGCTTCTCCAGCGATGTTACCTCTTCGGACGCACCTCGACGTCAAGGAAGACGTTCGATTCCCGCGACGCCCGACCTCCGCGACACTTGTCTTCCGCGGCTTGTTGACGTGCTCCGCTCTTGAAACCGAGGTAGGGTATTATTGTTTTTTTTATTAAATTAATTCCGTTCTTGTTTCTAGCAAGTCGAACTTCGTGGTTAATCGACTAAATGTTATTATTTAACGAGAGGGGGCCGGACCGCACAAACACGGCCTAACCCCCTCCTATGTTCATGATTTTTTCTTTGTGAATGGAACAGGATGGCGTGGTGCCATCGCACCACCCGAGAATCGCTCGGCAAGTATTACGCGACGCCGTCGCGCCACGCCGAGAAGTCGAACAAGAACGCGATGCCGTCGCGCCGCGTCGAAGGAAGTCGAAGGCGCCACGGCCAGAGCGGAGCCGCGGCGGAGGGGTGCGGTGCCGTTGCACCGTGCCGGACGACAAGGGACGCAGCCGGTTCCAGGCTGCGGTGGAGCATGGTGACCGGCGGCCAGCCGGGCCGCCGGTGTCGGAGCCGGAAGGGGACCGGCCACCGCCGGTCCCGTTGAGAAGGAGCCGGCCGGCCAGGTCGGGCCGGACGGAAAGGAGAAAACCGGGGGAATTAAATTCCCCCAGCCAGCATCAACGGTCCCCCATAAATGAGGGGGGGCCGCGGTTACACAGGGGGGCAGGCGCCCCCCCTTTGCCGAAACGGCTCAGCCAGTGGCCGAGCCGGCAGCGCGCTGGGCGCGCTGTGCCCAGCCGGTCCGCCAGGCCGGGCCGTGCCGGGCCAAGCCGACCCGGACCCGGGGCGGGTCGACCCGGTTCGGGCCAACCGGGGGGTCTCGGGCCGGGTCAGTCTGGGCCCGAAACCCCCGTTATCGGACTGTTTGGGTTCAAATGCCCATAACTCGGGCTACAGACCTCCAAACGACGCACCGTCAGCGGAGATGCGATCCTTGAATCGAGACGGTCGTTTCGGTATATCTCACTCAAGGTTTCGGAATACTTTGAGTTCGTCCGGGTTGGTTCGTACACGAAACCAACCGGGCCCTCGGAGCGGAAACACTCATATCTTGAGCTACGGACGTCCGATTGATGTGCCGTCAACTTTGTTGAGTTCCTCTTAGTGAGACGGATCTTTTGGCATACTCTGCCTGAGGTTTGGACGCAAGTGGAGTACGGTCGAGTTGGTTTTGCCTTAAAAACTAACCGGGCCCCTGGGACGAAAAAGCCAATAACTCTCAGACCGGGCGTCCGATCGACGCGCCGTCTGCGACGTTGAGTTCCTGATGTCGATACAGAACTTTTGGATACATCAACTCTGGACTATGTGATAGTTGATGTATGAGCCTCTCGGCTCGTGGAGCGGACCCTCCCGAACGAGCTTGCTGTGTGCGGGAACCCTAGTGCTGGCTGCGACTGCTACTGTGACTGCGATGACGACAGTGCAGAGATCCTCAGTGGATTCGACGACGACGACTACAACACTCAGCGATCCTATGTGGATCAGTGATACCGATCCTGTGTGGGTCCGATCCTGTGTGGGTCAGCGCTCAGCGGTTCTGTGTGAGCCAGCGCCTACAGATCCTGTGTGGGTCCGATCCTGTGTGGGTCTTTGCGGGGGTTAGTACCTATCAATCCTTTGTGGGTTCGACGACTTAGATGGATCAGTGATCATCTCTATCGTCTTTCGAAGAAGTATACCTATGTGAGATGAATCCTGTTACTTTCCTGTGCGTACTGTGTTGTGCTATCCTGTGTGGATTATGTTTGCTTTCCTGTGTGGAATACGTATACTTTCCTGTGTGGACTGAGTTGTACTTGGGCTCAGAGGTTGGAGCGTATTGGAATTGATGACTTAGGTATATGTATGGGCATATACCTAAGTAGTGTCGGTTGTTACTTCGTGATTGTATCTTTCCATTGTGGTTATCCTTTGTGGATTTTGGGAGACCATCGGGGGTCTCGGGGTCCCTACTGAGTAGCTTATACTCACCCCTACATGGGCTATGCCCGCACTACGTTGTGTTGGTTGCAGACGACGGACAACGTTGATCGTGGTTGAGGCTTGCAGAGCAGGACGGTACCTGGAGGTGGACCACTGGGCGGGACGTACTCGGAGCGGTTGGCGGCACCCGAGGAGCAGAGGAGCTATCTATACCCACCCTTCAGGTGGGATTTCCAGTGGACAGCTCGGCGTAGCGGCTTTTACTTTTCAGTTGCTGTTTTCCCTTTCGAGTTGTACTTTACTTTCAGTTTGGGTTTGTATACTGGCCCACTTACTTTACGCACTTACAATTGTACTCAGTTTTTACTTAGTTTTTACTTTTTCCGCTTGCTTACTCTGTGGTGCTTGTTTACTTTACAAAGGCAATGCCTTCCCTTTTTACCGGGATTTACGCCTTGGTTCTAGTCGCCAGCCCCTGGCCTATGGAAGGCGGGCTTGGGGTAGTCACGACACAGGCCCCGAGGACGGGTCATGACATAACCCACATTGGAGAGGGGTGATTACATGAATTAGGGTTACAAGGTTAATCCCAAGATTGATACAAAGGTATTCTTATCTGGATTCCTTTCCATGTGGCTAAGCATTTATTTGCTCCCATTCTATGAGTCTGGTGCCAGTGTAAGGCTAAAAACTTATTTTTATTGCATCCAAGTTGGTAGAGGTGAAATA
Organism: Viscum album; assembly: GCA_963277665.1. Classification (NCBI taxonomy): domain Eukaryota; kingdom Viridiplantae; phylum Streptophyta; class Magnoliopsida; order Santalales; family Viscaceae; genus Viscum; species Viscum album. The sequence goes on along the minus strand of OY728125.1, from coordinate 81,845,250 downwards.
TATTAGGTTGGACACCCCTATATTACAAAGAATATATAACTTCCTATTGAATTTATACGAAGGGAAGGCTCTATTTAGATTTTCAGGACCATTCTAGGTGTTATGGGGTTGGATTGCAGCATATTTCTGTTCATATTTAGTACTGAATTTAGTTAGAGTCCCCAATGGTCATTTTACCCCATTTGTGCAGAAGGTTTTTGGGATTCATCCTATGAACCTGAATCTTGATGAGGTGATGAGGGCACTGAATGTATTGGGATAATTCGGATTCTTACCTTCTGGTAACCCACCAACTGGAACATTTTTTGATGACGGTAAGGAAAATAATTATGAGTTAAGGTCGTATATGATGGAATTCAGGTATAGTGTATTATCAATCAGGATTGATGGAGAAATCATCTGTGAGGCTTATGTCCCTTATAGGTTTTCTCTTTAGTTCAAATATCTTTAACAATCAAGCACCTTTCCTCCCATATATGTTAGGAATGAGAAGTAACTAATGGAAACTTGACAATTATGGATTCTAATGGATTTGTAGACATCCAAAATGTTGATTACGCTACCTCCATCAGATGCATCAATTGGACTTGAAGCTGGATATGCTAAATCTTGGGTTTCTTTATACCCTCAGGGGGATTTAACAAAAGGAATACATCAGGTAGAGGCCACAACAATTTTCGTTCGTAGAAATTATGGAAAACAATCTAAAATGCAGAGGCTTCAGAGGCTTCACAAACTTCAAAACATCCTCATAGAAAACCCACCAAGAAGACCAAGGATAGAGAGACAACACCTTCAGCACTGAGGTGATCTAGTCACTGCCATCAAAAAGAGGTTTCCATTTCATCTGCTAATTCTTTTGAAGAGGAATGGAGGCTTGAAGATGCCTTCCAATTCGAGGGCTTTGAGTTTTTCCCACATATAACCAAATCAAATCCAAATTATGTGTGACCTTTAGAAATCGAGTAATAGGAAAGAATGACCCATGATCTCAGGGATGCATGGGTGTTTCTATAATATGGACTTTGAATACTGGATTTGGGTGATATTAGAGCACCCTCCGATTGTTAACCAGATAGAAATTTGAATGAGGTATGGGAGTACATAAAGGAGATAGATATTTTTTTATATGAAACCGATGACCAGTTCCTATCCTCAAAACAAGTATTCGACATACTAGATTGAGGAATACAAGAAGGCGAAATTTTTCACCCTAAGGAGGAATAGGACATATACTGAGAATTTATTTCCCTTTTCTTTTGTTTCATTTCTGATTCATCATCCACCATCACTAATCTTGATGGGATTTAATTTTTCATCTTAAAATTAGAGGAGTAGAACTAGGAAAGGTGCCCAAGTCACCAAAATATGGGCCTATGGGAACTTCTATCAATACACTATATGAAACCCTTGGGTCTCCAAAAATTTCTCTAGGAAGGAGAACCATGATGAAGGTAATGGTGATAGAAAATACTCATCCATTACCTCAGGTTTCTGTTGCCAGAAAAAGTAGTACAATATATCCATTATCTTATGAAAAGAAATTAAAGAGAGCATTGAAGTTGGTCTGAAAAGTATGTCAAAGTGTGTATTCTTGCTATCATTTGGTATTACAACCTTCTTGACATACTTTTCTAAACAGTTTTTTACAAGATCTACATTACTTTATTCTCTTAAGGGATGCGATACTGGTCCCTCAAGGACTGAGAAGGAAACCCCATGATAATTATAGATTCATGATGATGAATCTATTACTTTAACATATTTAGTATCAAGGGATGTGGCTGCATCTGCTCCTATTTATATATAAAGAGAGGAGGGTCATGCTAATGTTAGGTTCATTTATTCTAGGTATCATATGCTATTTATAACATTATTTTCTATATAATATTATAGATCCATTTCCTATGCCAGATGATTCTACGATAATCGATACTAATACTATTGTTTCTCTAGAAGGAAGGATCAAGGATCCTAGGAAGTCCGAGGTAGGTTCTGGTGCTGATCCTGATTTAGCAAGGCCTGAATACATTACACCAGTTGAAGAGCTGACAGAAGATAATGTCAATGAAGAAAATTGGGAATCGATCAATGTTTGTTGGATACATTAAATGGTGAGGGTGATATGATATAAAAATCTGTATACACTAAAATGATGGACACTCATAATCCAGAAATTGATATTCTAGGTTCTATCAAGGATTTTGGGGACTTCAATGAGGATCCGAAAGACATAAGTTCTCATTCTTTCATTTACCATACATAATTGTTTTTTTATTTTATATTTCACATCAAAGCTCAATTTATGCAGCCTTGTCTGTAGAGAATATTTAAAAGTCCATTCAAGAATGGGGCATCCCACTCCATACAGCTTCCATTAATTTCAGAGAAGTACAAAATAAGAATTTAGTGTTGGGTGATTCTTTAGATCCTCTGGTTACAATGAATGGGAAAGCTCAAGGGAATGTCCCTCCCCAAGAATTACTTGCTCAAACTACTGAAGCCGAGAATACTAGGGAGGAATCTAATCAAGCAGTTGACTTATTACTGAGTAAATGTCATTGAATATATTGATCATTATTTGTTCTTTATAAAATTTTAGAGCTACCAATCATTCTAATTCACCATTTAGGGATATCATCTCCCATGATTAGGTCCAAAGGTGAAGCCTCTGAGTTGGATCAATCAACAATAGAAGATGAAGCATTCACTACTTCGAAAGGAGAATATCTAGGCACCTCTTTGAGTGATCTAATTCCAAAAAATGTTCCGACTCATGGTAGTGATTCTGATTCAAACATAGAGCTACATGTCACTCTCGGTATCACGCGTAACAATACATGGTAATATATTTGGAAGATAATTTCTAAAAATCCTTTATTTGAGCTTCCCTCATATTTTATCTAACTTCCAGCATTGTTTAGCATACTAGGATTTTGTGGGTTTGATTATCAACCGATTTATAATTTGGTGAAAAATAATGTTCATTGGTGGGAGAAAGAACACAAAATGAAACAAAATCTTATAAAATCCAAACTACTCACCAATGTTGAGGGTTTTTGAGCTGTAGTATCTAAGGTAGAAGCCAACCATAGTAAAACATTGATGGAATTAAATCAAAAAATTAAGGATACAATGAAGGAAATGATGAATATTCAACAAAAAATGGATGCTGTTAAAAATAGGCTTGAAAAATTGAACCAATCATTGGGAGAAGCCCAATTGGAAGGGATAACCTCCATTTCAACTACCAAAGACGCACTTCATCAGACTAAGGATACAGAAGCTTCTCAACTGACTAAGATTCAGCAAGCGCTTGATAGGGCTCAGGAGGCTGTTTAATAAATGAAGATTCATACTAAAAGTTTCTTATAATATATAATATAGAGACTCCATTCTGTGGATGTTCCTCTGATTTTTCTATATAAATGAAAAGGATTTTGTCTCCAATCATATATATGTATTCATCCCTACTTTCTTTTTGTAATTGAAATATCAAAGCTGATTTTCATAACATTTCATCTTTACGTCAGATAATCATAATTATAATGATAGGGATGGGGATGCTCTAATTTTTACCTAAGCCAAGAGTCTTAGTAAGCACAGTTTGACTGTTTCTAGGTTCATATGGAAAACCCTACAAACTTTGTGTCTTTTTAATTTTTATTGCTTGATATTGCCTAAACCATACAGAGTGTTGGTCTAGTGAGTTGAGACTCAAATTTTTTCCAGAGTTCCCTTTGAGGGTTTTCAGCCTAGTGAGTACTATGTCTCTTTTTATTAGGTATTTTAAATTTATGCATGTTGGACTAATAAATCTAATGTTTTAGGTCGAATAGCTTTGACCATGAATTTTGAAATTAGAACCCAAACAAAGATTGATGGCTAGGAAGGTCCCAATATTCCTTAGATATTTTCAAGGGGAATCTTGAGTCATGATTTTTATGGTCACCAAATATAATAATTAAATTATATAAATATAGGGAGTAACTTTTAAGAATGAAATTACTGCTATTTGACAAAACCCGTTATGTGTGCTATATCATATAGGGCCAGCTAGGGCATATGTTGCATAACCAAATAGTGGCATCCTTTGGTTGAAAGACCCATTATGTGGGTGAATTTTTCAAGTCCAACTGGGTCACGCACTGCATAGTTAGGTAAAGGAGTTCCTAGTAATTTTTAAATTCTATTACTAATATATAAAGGTGTTTAAGATTTGGATGTATCAAGACCACAATGGGTGGATTTTACAAGGACATATGTCTAATAATAAAAAAGGGGGAATATATGCCAACATATTCCATGAATGAGAAGCCGCTCCTACACGAATTTGATGTGTGAAGGAAGGTACATTTTTCAGAAATGGGCTTTATGATATTATGCTGTGCAGTTTCAAGTCGTGTAGTATGGACATTATGCTATGCAGTTTCAATTCATATAGCAAGGACATTAAGGTCTTTTAGATAATATGCTATGCAGTTTAAAGTCATACAACAAGGAAATTTGGGGGTTGTTTAGTTTAAAGTTGTGCAACAAGGAAATTATGTTGTGCAGTTTCAAGTCATGCAACAAGGACACTAATGGATTTTGGATAATATGTTATACATTTTAAATTCATACAACAAAGAAATTTGGGGGGATGTGCAATTTAAATTCATGTATCAAGGAAATTATGGGGATATGAAATTTAAAGTTATGCAATAAGGACATTATGGGGCTGTACAGTTTAAAGTCATACACCAATGACATTATGGGGTTGTGCAGTTTAAATTCATGCAGTAAGGACATTATGGGGTTGTGCAGTTTTAAAGTCATGAAACAAGGAAATTATGGGGCTATGTAGTTTAAAGTCATGCAATAAGGACAATTTGAGGCTGTGCAGTTTAAAGTCATGCAACAAGGACATTATGAGGCTTTAATTTAAGGTCTTTATCTCTGACCAAAGATTTGATGATTTTAAAATTCCTAGTAATTTTTCTGGAAATGTACCACCATATTCAAGTATAGAAAGGGAGAATTGTAATCAATGATTTGGGGATTTATGAATCCAAAGAGTGATATGGGAAAAAGGGATAAATGACATTTAGAGGAGGTCTCTTCCAAGAACGAAGTTACTGCTATTTTGAAAAACCCATTATAAGGGTTGTATTATGAAGGGCCAACTAGGAAATGTGCTTTATAGCCAAATAGTGACATCCTTATGATGGTAGGCCTGTTATGTAGGAAAATTTTATGCAAGGACAACTGGGGCATGTACTGTATAGTCAGATAAAGGAGCTCTAAAGAATTTTTACATTCTATTTGCTAAAAGTTAATGAATGTTTATGGATATTTGGATATTCCCAAGCATAGAGTTTAGTTTTATGGAGAAAAGTACTTGAATACAGAAGGGGTATTTCCAGTCATGATTTCCAAAGAATCAGAGAAATAGGATCTCTATAAAGGTCTGATCCAAATGTAGGAAGTATGGTACCTGTAGTTTTAGGTTATATGAATAAGACCATAATATTATGGAAACAATGGAGGATTATGTGTTTGAATGGCCCAAGTTCATTCCAATATGTTTTGAAAAAAATATAAACCATGATCTTGGAGAATTTTAGGTTGGGAGAAAGGATATGAGACAAATACACAAAGGATGACCGCTTTAAATTGTGGGGATCCTACATACTATCATTAAATCTTAAAAGGATAGAAGATTATTCTTCCAAGAACTAAGTTAACATTATTTGAAAAACCCATTATTGGGGATGTATTATGTAGGGAAAACTAGGGAATGTGTTGCATAACCAAATAGTGGAATCCTTAGGCTGACATGCCTGTTATGGAGGCGAATTTTATACAAGGCTAATTGGGGAACATACTACATAATCAAGAAAAAGAACTCTCAAGTATCATACATTTTGGCACCATAAACTTTATAAAGATTATGAAGATCTGAAATTATTTCAAGACTAGGAGTATGATGTGTGACATGGGAATTTTCCAATTCATAAAGGATGTTTTTGGACTAATGATGACCATGGATTTAGAATCCCTTATATAGATCTAAAATTGTATGATGTTGCGGCTGGGCCCAATATTGAAAGTCTAGACATCACTAAATATCTCATATGGATGAGAATCAAGCCATATTTAGTTCTTGAAAGGGTTTACTATGCAGGTATGATCCATACATAGGGAGTGGGGAATTTTTCTTAATTGGGTTTGGACCCAAGATATGAGATCCGGGTGTCACTACGTATCTCAATAGAATGAGAATCAAGCAACATGTAGTTATTTGTACTTCCATTTAGTTTAACATCATGCGGTGAGGATGAAGGTGAACTGATGTGAAATGATTATATATCTCATGAAAATGACAATTGAACCACATGTAGTTTTTTTGAGAAGATCGTGCAGTTTATCATCATGCGACAAGGACATATGTTGTTTTTTAAGGTCTTACATCCAAGACCAATGATAACCCCAAACATGAATTGAGATATCTTATTTATACAGAGAATCTATTTACCCAATTCCCAAGCCCGCGTGACCTGTGATCGATGTGAGAAACAAGGAGTGGTAAAATATTATTTTTCAACATAAAGTTAAAGCAAGTGAAAGATAAGGGTCTAATGATTGAATGGTGGATGAGACAAGATATAGGGACCAAGGATCACTATGTATCTTGCTAGGGAAAAAAATCAAGGCACACATAGTTCTTGAAATTTTTCCCCATATCATCAAGTTTTGACATAGAGAAGAGGGATATTTTATAATTTATAACTGATGGTTGGGCCTAAAGAAGGAATTCTAGGCATCACCATGTATCTCATTATAATAAGAATCAATTCACAAGTTTTTGAATATATCCCTACATAGATATGACTCATGCATGGGGAAAAGGAAGGGGGTTTTCTCTTCCAAAATAATAGATGGGCCTAGGTTTGGATATTTGGGTGCCACTAAATATCTTTCTAGGGGAAAGAATCAAGCTACACATAGTTCTTATAGGTTCTCCCTATGAAAGTTTGATTCATATGCATAGGGGTAAAGGGACTTTTCAACATTGTGGCTAGACTTAGGATTGGAGATCCAGACGTCACTATGTATATTACTGAGGCAAGAATCAAGCCACATGTAGTCCTTGAAATGTTCCATGCAGTTTAACATCATGTGTTAAGGATTAAAATGAACTGATGTGAAAAAATAGAAATATTGTAGCTGTTCTAGGGTTAAAACCCAGGCGTCACTACATATCTTGTTGGAGCAAGAATCAAGCCACACATAGTTCTTAAAACATTCTCTATATAGGTTTGATTCATACACACAAGGAATGAAGGGTTTTTTAGTTATGGATGAACCTAATATTAGATATCTGGATGTCACTATGCATCTCATTGGAATGAGAATCAATCCATATGTAGTTCTTGAAAAGATCATTCTCCACACCAACTAAGTTTGATGTGAGAGATGAGGGCTTTTGATACATTCCAGAATAATAGTTAAGCTCAAGAAATAGGATGGTATGAGAATAAAAACATGTATTATGGAAGATTTATCTATATTGGTTTAGTTCATATATAGTAAAAGGTGAAATAAATCTCTTTATAGTTACAAATGAGACCAAGATTGGAGATCTGGGTGTAACCATGTATCTCATTGAAATGAGAATCAATCCACACATAGTTCTTGAAGAACCATGTAGTTTAACATCTTGTGGTGAGGACATAAGTCACCTGACATGAAAGAAACATTGCTGATGGACCAGGGAATAAGACCCAGGTGTCACTACGTATCTTTTTATGGGCAAGAATCAAGCCACATGTAATTCTTAAAAAGTGGTTTCTATGCATATTTGATTCAAACATAGGGAGAAATGGGTCTCGAGTGCCACTAATAAGTGTCAATGTTGTGAGTAATTCTTGTGTATGGATGCTAATAATCTTTTAAAGGACCATAAGGAATGCCAATTTGTGGTATCTTGGGGTATTTATTAACATCAAATTTAGGATACAATAATCATATAGTTTACTGTCGTGTAGCAAGGAAAAATGATGTCATGCAGTTTAACATCATGAGATAAAGACGAGGGTGCTACAAAATTTAATGTTATGAAACATGGATGTGTATGGTGCTATGTAGTTTAACATCCTATAGCTAAGATGATGGTTGTTATGCAGTTTAACATTCTGTAGATAATATTATGGTTTCTATACAGTTTAATATCATGAAATTAGGACATGCTCTGTGTGATTACACAAAGTATTTCTTCAAGAATATTGCATTGGTTGGAATTATAATGAGTTATCCATCGATTTAGATTAAAGAATAATATCCATTAGAATGGAACTTATGTATAGAGTAAGGTCCTTCCCACTCTGGCTCAAGATTTGGAGGCTTCTTACCTAGTATCATCAGAGTCCTGAGGACTAATACCAATTCTCATTGAAGAAATGAATGGAGGTGAAATTTCTTGTTAAAATATCATGCTATTCTATTCTGATAGACTTCCAGGTGATGCAAGGTATCAAATATCTTTTCATATAATTACTCCAACTCATCTAGTCGCTTCTGGTACTACTCATCTATAGATAACTGGTCACAGATGGCAACTTAGAGTGAAGGAAATTAAACTTCAATGGGAGGAATTCTTCTATTCCATATACCAATGAGTATGGAGTTTCTCATGTGGAAGTATGGGTAGTAGTCCTGTAAGACCATAAGGCATGCAAGAGCTTATCAGGACAAAAATTTTCATCTTTATCCACCATTTTTTGGAGTATATTCGATAGGGTCTTGTTGAAAACCTCTATCTATCCATTGGCCGCTGCATGATAGCGGGATGAATGGTTGGATTTGATATTGTGTTCCTGATATAACTTCCCTACCTCAACAAAATAGAAATTGGTGTTGCTGTCCTTTAATATGGTATAAGGGACACCAAATCTGGTTATGATATTAGATTTAACAAAGCTAACAATGATTTTGGACCCAAATTCTTTAAGAGCTATTTCATTATCCCATTTGGAGAAGAAATCGGTAGCAGTAATAATATACTTGAACTGCTTAGATCTAGTTGGAGGTAAGGTCCAACTACATCCATTACCTATGTAGTAAATGTCCAGGAGTATTTAGATGTATGTAGAAACTATGGGGTTTGATGAATGAAGCTGTAATGAACTTGACAGGGATGACACTTCTTAGTAAAATTTGTGAAATCCTACATCATTGAAGGCCAGAAGTATCCAAGCCTTCAGATTTGATCAGAAAGATTATTACCAAACTGGTGGGAACCACAAGATCTTACATGTACTTCTTTCATGATAGATGCAATATCTTCTCCATCAATACATTTTAGGAGAATTCCATAAAATCCTAGTTTGCAGAGGATCTTTTGGTGATCTAGGTCATCATAAAGAGTGAAATTAACTACTTGACATTGAGTTTTCTCTTTTTCATCTCTATACAATGAAATTAATCTGTCTTGGAGATATTCCATGATGGGTGTCATCTATATTTTTTTAGGACCAAATGGTTTGAAAATGAGAATGATTTTATTGATTTCCTATGTTCTGATTTGAATAAAAGGTGAAACCACATGACGATTAGCAATTCTAATGATAGTATCATCCTGATTTGGATATACTAGGGCTATAGATGCATTTTACAATGCATCAGCTTGGGAATTTTGTGACCTAGGATGTAAGACAATATTGGCTCTAAGGGAAATTCAGCCATTAAACCTCGAACATTATCATAAATGGGTATTAACTATTCTTTTCTAATGGCATAATCCCCGTTGATCTGCTTGATTACCAATTCTGAATCACCTTTCACTTCTAGGTGATTCATTGGTACTTGGAGTGCCAATTCCAAACCTATAATGAGAGCCTAATATTCTACCTCATTGTTGGTACCACCTTCTTATAACAAAAAGGAATATGGAAACACTACCTTCTCTAGGGAGATAATCACAATTACTAACCCAACTTTGTTTTGTTTAGGTCCTTCCATTCTCTTCCTCGTTGATCTTATAGAAGCACCATCAAAATAAATTTCCCATGTCCAGGGGTTTTCCTGAACAGAGAAGATTTCTTCACCAGGAAGTTCAGTATTCAATGAAGTTTCTTCCACAGATGGGTGTTCAGCAAGGAAGTCTGCCAAGGCTTGGCCTTTCACTACTTTTTGAGGCACAAATTGTATATCAAAACACTGAAAAATAACTTCCCAACATGCCAGATGTCCTTTAATCATAGGAAGAATGAGGATAAATTTGAGTGGTTTATTGCGAGAGACCAAGTGGACCTCATGATGCTGTAGGTAGAGTCTCAACTTCTGAACTACAAAGATTAATTCTAGAAATCTCTTCTCAATATCTGAATATCTAGCCTTTGCATCAAGCATGGTTTGAATGAGATAGTAAATAATGTTTTTATTCCCAACATCATTCTTTTGTGCAAGGAATGCATCCATTGATCGCTCCAAGGATGTCACATAAAGAATAAGAAGCTTTCTTTCTACAGGTGGAATCAATACTAGTGGATTCAAGAGGTGTTTCTTGATGGTATCAAATTCTTCTTGGTAGTCATTGGTCCATTGATATGTGACCCCTTTTCTCATCAATTTAGTGAAGGGAAAACAATTTCCATCCAGATTGGCTATGAATCACTGGATATAGGCCAAGTGTCCTTGAATTCCTCTCAACTATTTCAAGTTTAGAGAGGGTGACATGCCAGGATATCTTTGGTCGTCTCGTGATCGACTTTGATACCATGATGGTGTACAACAAAACTAAGAAATTTTCCCAAGGTTACCCCAAAAACATATTTCAAGGGGTTAATCTTCAGATTATGCTTTCGAAGCTTGATGAACATGGTCTCCAAGTCAATCAAGTGATCTGAACATTTTCTAGATTTAACCACTATATCATCAACATAGTATTAAATGAATTTCCCTAAGAAGGGTTTGAAGATGTGGTGCATTGCACATTGATATGTAGTACCAACATTCTTTAAGCCAAAGAGAATTACCTGATAGAAAAACATGACTTGATGGGATATTAAGTCTTTATATTCCTCATATTCTAGGGCCATTTGGATTTGGTTATACCCAAAGTAGCCATCCATGAAGGAGAGAGCTTCGTAGATAGGTATTACATCAATCAAGAGTTCTGTGATTGGAACCAGGAATTCATCTTTGGGACAATGCTGATTGAGATATCTAAAATCAACACAGACTCTGATTTTCACATTCATATTTTTTACCGAGACAATATTAGATAAATACTTTGGATATTTCACCACTCAGATGAATTTGGATTTTATAATCTTGTTTACTTTAGTTTCAATTTTGGAGGCATGAGTTGGGTGTGTTCTTCTTGATACTTTTTTTTTATCCTTGATGATCCTCTAGTAAGACCAAATGATGGGTAGCCACCTTAGGGTCAAGACCTTTAATCTTTGCGTAATTATAAGAAAAAATATCTTGATGTTACTTTAGAAAGGAAGTATACACCTCTTTATCTTCTTGAGTCATAGACTCACTAATCAGGGTGGGGTGTGGACCTTCATTTGTATCTATATTTATTTCTCTGATTTTGTCCATAGTGGAGGAGACACCTTCCTCAAATGATGGAGGGGAATCTATGAGGTATTACTCTCCTTACTCTTCTTCATGTGTTTTTTCTTCTGCCTCTACTTGAAAGGTAGGTGATGAAGAAAGACTTTCAGAGCTAGGGGAGGAGTCATTATTTGGAAATCCTGAAGAGGAGGAAACTATTTATGACTCAACTGATGATAAAGAGTTTTTTGAAGTTATAAAGGGAAGATGATGATATGAGAATCAACATCCCTATATTTTCCACGAGTGCGACAACTTCTTTTATCCTGGATGATGAAGTAGATACTTGCTGAAGCTCAGTGGATGGAATGAAGACATCTCATTTTAGGATTTCATCATTGTTTGATGAATAAATGATTTATTCTATATTATCATGATCATTTTACACAAATGAAATTATGGAAGCCACTAAATGAGTGCTTGGATCTGGTTCAATACTTTAAATTTGATTAATGGTTAACATGTAATCGACATTGAGATACTTGAATAGGTTATCTGGGATCTTTTCCAGACCATTCAGAGCATTGATTCTAGTAACATAATTTTCGATAGATTGTTTTTACTTTGTGTGATAGAACTCCGCATCAATGTACTGAGATCCACAAGTTTTTAATAGGGCCTTATCACCCTACAATGTCCCAATTTGACCATTGAAACAATATTTGAGACATTGATCATACAATGAAGGAATATATTTATGCTGATGTAGCCAAGGTCTATCCAACAAAATGTTGAAAGTTGTCTCCTTCCAGACAACCATGAACTCTGAATCAGATATGAGATCCCTAAACTGAGTTCTAAGCGTAATCTCACCGAGAGGTTCTTGCTCATTCTTGTCATAACACTATAAAATCAAATTGGATGAAGTCAAATGAGATTCAGTGAGGCCTAATCATCAAAGTGTCCGAATGGGAATGAGGTTGACCCCTGAGCCATTATCAATGAAGGCTTGTTGAATTTCAATATCATTAATCCTACCAGATATATACAAGGGCCTAAGGCGTCCTTATACAATAACATCCTCATCTCGTTCCATGAAAGATATGACTACATCACATTCTTCCAGGTCATTCTCTATATGGTAAACCTCTATAGTAGAAACCTCAGTTTCAAACTATTGAGGACCTGACAAAGCCTTAATAAGTGCTCCCTGAAGATACTTTGACAGATTCAGAGAATCTAGGATTGATAGCTTGGAAGGTACTTGGGCCATTTGCTTTAACACATCATATTTCTGGTCTAGAGGTCTGCGCTTCCCTGTATGAAGACGCTCTTTTTCATATGCCTTGGGAGCTGATGTCCCTAACCTGGATGGACCATCCTTTGAAGTAGGAGCTATAATTACTTTTTCTTTTGGTGGATTAGGATGGCTAGGTATTCCCACCCACTGATGATATGAAGATGTAGCCTCTAACCGGTCTTCCAAGGTGATTATATTAGGGTAGAATCTATTATATGTGGGAGAGTTTTCTTGTTACTACTAAGCCCGTTGGAGTTCTATCCCATGATTTTATGCTATATAAACAGTTCAAGTAGGTGTGTAATTGAAATAGTGGCTTCTAGCATACCCACGTCTTCCCCTATATCCTTGACCTTGATAACCTCTTCCCATAGTTCCCCAATTAAGTATACGGAAATCATGTTCATAATTAGAATCATTATTTTCATAGGTATTTGTTAAGTAAATCACATTAACAGAGAAGAAGATCAACTCTTCATCTGATGAAGATTCTATCTGACAAGTCGATTCTTGTTGCACTATTTGATGGGGTGGTACCCATGCTTTTGAGATAGTTGGTATGAAATCAACCAAATTCAAGGACAACTTTGGCCTTGATACGAGCTCATATTCTTATAACCACTCCTTATCCTTATAACCATGTCTCTTCTTTGAGGATTTACCTTTGGAGGACTAATATTTTAATGAATATGTCTTGGTCTTAGAAGAAGTGGAAGGAGGAACAATCGGTTGTTTCAACTATGTTTGTAGAATGGCATGAGTTCAATTTATCATTTTCCTGAACATATGATCACAAAACTTCTGTGCATTCTTTCTTTTGACTTCCTTCCACTCACCTTACTCCTAGAAATTAGTAGCAATAACAAATGCTAACTGGGCTGATGAACTTTTTAGTTTCACTTGTCCAACGTCCACCATCTTCTACAGGAGATATTTGAAAATAAAATACTCCTGTATGGGGTGCCTCAACATTTGATAGAAGGGGTATTAGTTTGTGAGATCCTCATATCCTTATTTTTTTGGTTTCTTGGGCCTTGGTAACTGAATTAAATTATTTTCTAAGTCTGAAATGAAGTATTTGGGAACTTGTTCATTCTGAAAAGAGTATAATTTATTCTTTAACTCCTCAAACTGTCTTCACCTTTGATCTTTTGTTCATCTTGACAATGTGTTCTTTACTGCTGATGTTCAAGAGGTGGACCCCTATGGTATGATGAGGGATTTGAAGTAGGAGCGGGTATAGGGGCCTACATAAGTGTGACTATAGCGGCCTCTTATTTTCCTGTTCTTCTTCCTAGAACTGATGGGATTACTCGGGATTTGGCTCTAGTCTATGTTATGGATTTTCCACTTTTTGAGAAATAGAAGACATATAACTAAATATTATTATGTATTTTACATGGATTAATGACGTGTGTAACTTATCATGGAGATTTATAACACAAATGGGAAGCAATTATTCTTGAGGGAGTGGTATATTCAAGGTGTATGTTAATCCTTTCCACTGAGCAATGAAATATGAAACTCTTTCATTCTCCATTTTCTTGCAGTTTGTGAGATCGAATACTGTTGTCTTCTGCAGCGTCGAGCTAAATTGGAAAATTAATTTATGACAGAGATCTTCCCATATAGTAATTGACCGAGACTGCAAACTTGTATACCAAATGAAGGTTGTCCCCTACAGTGATTTCACAAAACATATGAGCTTTACTTCCTCTTGTTGCTACAGGGTCCCCATCATGGGATCACAATGAGAGATGAAATTCATCAATTTCTATTTTGGATCTCCTATTCCATTGAATATTGGAAATGTGGGATTCCCAATGTTTGGTGGAGGTGGAGTCAGATCTACCCATTTGGGATAAACCTTCTATTATGGTTGAATTGGTGTGTTCTGTCCTTCAATAGCTCCAATCAAGTTGTTAATGACTTAATTGTATTCATAAGCATTCAAGAAACATCTGGCTAATCTAGGACCTGAACAGGTGTGGTGGATGGATCCTAAACGGGTGTAGCGACTGGTAAGATCACTAGTGGTGGCACTGCTGGAATATTTTGTGGGTAACCCATAGGGATGGGCCTATAGGGGTGTGCTTGTAACAAAGGGAATTATTAATCTTCCTTGGTTGTTGAGTCAAACTATCTTGATTGATTTGTGCCAACTGGAAGTGCCAATCGGGGATCTTCTTGCAGAGCATATTTGGTAGGAAGACTGCCTTGGAGTAACTCTGCATTGTGTCTTCTTAAATCCTTCATTTCTTCTTCCTACTATGAAAATATTTCTTCCAAAAAATAGATTGAACTTCTTCAGGGGGAAGGTGTAACATGGTTTTACCTTTACCTTTATCCCTATTAGGTGCCTTGTGAAAAGGTGGAAGTGTATTATTTTATGGGACACCTTGATTCATGGAAATCCTCTAATTTCTGGTATGTACACCTCCTTCATTTGCTTCGGTGTCAATCGTATCAAGAACAAGAACTTCCTCCTCTGATTCCCCTGAACTAGACTCATGTTCTGGAGGATCTACAGTGACGACATTAATGACATTCACTGATGCATAATGCATTGATGGTATTCTATCAGTATCTTTTTGAGATCTACTTCTACTGCACCCTCCATGAGACCTTTTTATCCTATTTGTTGGTTCCTTGGGAATTTACCGATGAACAGTAACCTAAAGGGAATTCTATGATAATTCAATTTTGAATTCATTTTGTGTCTTCTTCCTTAATCGAGAAAAAACTGACTTCTTCTAAGGATGGGATTGTGAATGTGAAAAGGCCCCCATCCCTGTAGGATGGGGCTATTATTGTTCTTCTTTCTCAACCCTTCAGGCTCTGTTTATTGACTCTAAGGGTTGGGTTAAAAAATCCCCCAGCCCTGTGGGGTGGGGTGGCTCCCAAACTACTATGGATGATATCATCATGTCCTCTCTTCTGATCTTATGAATTTTATCTTAACATTGGATGTGTGTATTATCCATTACTCACTTAATTCACATACTTTGGATGAATATTGTGCTATTTCAAATATTTTCACAATCTTATGGATGACATCCTCTAAGAGGGAGGCCTGCTCAATGTTATCAGATGCTTGATGAAAAATTATATCAATAGATTTCTCTCTTTGGAACTGACTTTGGTGAAATCCATTCGAGGACCATTCTTACGGAACATCTCTTCGGTCATGAACATAATTTGTTTGTTGTAGCTGGCCTGAGGAAATGAAATTGCATGAGACCACTTTTTGAGGGATTTATTGAATTTGGAGTGTAATGAAATGTAATTATCCGTGTGCACCCCATCCTCTGATATAAACACCATATGGGGTTTTTGTGATCAATTATCGCAACCTCTTTAATGCATCGAGGCATTCATGTTCAAGGGCCTCCTGTTTATTCTTGATCTTTGGATGTTGGGAAACCTAGAGAGATGTCAATTCAATTTGGCACTGAAACCTTTATATTACATTGACATGACTTTTATATTCATCATATGATAATACTTTGGCTTTCAGATGATTAAGAGTATCTATATGTTGAGGCGGATACAATGAATACAATGTTCTGCCAACATCTCTAGAATGTTGTATTGAGAGGTGACCAAAGGCCTGAACATGACTGGTATTTTTCCCTTAGACAGTTGTTTCCTCATATTCAACATATACTATTCATATTTTTCTATATGTTTCTCAACCTAGTCCGACTAGAGTGGATGCTTCTTGATTGTTTTACCATAAGAAATAGGATCAATTGGTGTTTCCTTTACTATATTAGAAGGAAAATGACCCAAGGGAGGTTCAGAGAATGACCTTCACCTTGGGCTATCTTTTGGATGAGAAATTATTTAACCTTCTAGTAGCAAAGAACCAGACATGACTGGCCTTATGTTTGCAATTTCCTCAAGATAACAAGGCTTTCTCATCACTATATTTTCAGTTGGATAATTATCTTAACAATGAGAAACACTACTGTAGAGAGAACTTTCATATCAAATTCCATCATGGGGAGGACCACCATGTTGGATTACGGTAAGGGGTTAATCCTCTTAATCCTTGGTCTTCTAGCCACACAGAGGGTTGCTATGGCTCTCATCTAGAGATAATTTCTCAAGATTGACCGAATTATCATGAAGAAAGCCTCCATGATGAAGTTTCCAATGAGAAACTTTATAATTACTACTACTACTCCCATAATCTGGTAATTTAAGGGTAGGATATTTTTCTACAATAGAAAAATGTCTTAGGGATTCAATAACTCTAGTATTAAGAGGAGCCACATCGTAGATTAACTCTTGATTTTCCAACTGTGTTTGATGATACCTTTTCTTAGATGCCTTATTACATGTAGTTGGTGTCACTTTCTAGGAGAAGTGGTGATAATTTGTAGGTGTATGTGCCTACCTTGGAGTGGACATCAAAATAGGTCGATTATCTTCAATTGGAACAGGTGTATTTACCCAATCCAATTGTCCATATGACACGGAGGAGTGTGCCCCATAACTCTCTTGGAATGGAATAGAAGTGTGTATCTGCTTCGGGATGAAATACTGATGAGTCATCCTAGGTATGGGGATGAAATTATGTGTTCGTCCCTCTGGTACTGCGGAATTTGTCATTATGATATTCTCTGGAAAGATTCCAGGATATGGGAAAGAATTTGTGTCTTCCCTTTTACCATTTCTAAAATGTGTTTGGTGACTTCAGTGGCCAGAAAAAGAATATATGTCTATTCCATATCTGAAGTAGGTGTATGTACCTAATTTTTCCCTCCCTTTCCTATTAGTGGATACTGACAATACTCGTCTATAGGGGAAGAGAGTTGAGTCTACCTCGAGTTTTTCGTCAGAGATTTCCGACTGACATCTCTGAGTGCTTCCAAATGAGACTATTAGCAGGCTTGATGGATGCTGGTAGGTGTATGTTTCTGATAGATGTTTGTTGCCAATCATGGTCACTGGACTTCTTTAAGTGCTTCCAGATGAGACTTTTGTAAGTCTTGGTGAGTGTATGTAGGTGTATGTTTCTTCCTACAAGTTTCCACTACATTTGGTTAACAGGCTTCCCTGAATGCATCCAGGTGAGTTTGCTGACTGGATGATAGATTTTAAGCAAGTGTATGTGCCTTCTCACGGTACTAAACCATATTTGAATGACATTATTGGTTGGTAACCTCCATATGAGTCTTCTGGCTGAAGGAATGAAGGTAGACGAGTTTATATTTCCATTTTCTATTTTCCACCAAACTGGGTTAGTGGAATTCTTCAGAGGGGAAAAAGGTAGGAACATGTTACCTATTAGTTGGTTGTTTCACCCTTCATCTTGCATGACCGGGTTTGGGGGACCTAGGCCAAAAAACTGAATATAACACCCTCATCATGTTGAGGGTTTTCTACCATGCGGTGTTGGCGATAGTGATTGTTGGAAGGATCCCTGTGTCTTCAGGACGAGGCCATGGGTGGCCTCTTGGTCAGCCTCCCTAGAATATGGGAGGTATTAGTGATTTCTTTATGGTGAAAATATCTCAAAATTATTGAAGACGGTGGTTGGTACCATCTACTTCTGGACCAACGACAATCATTGACTTGGAAATCGGGGGTTATTCTTGATTTATAGGGCCTATAAGGAAACCTACAAGGTTGGAATGGTACCATGTTGATGGAACTCTTAGAATAGTGCATTGGAGACCTAGTGTTAAAGATGCTGATTTAATGATTACATCCTTCAGGCAGACTAGGATCTATCTTGAGTAGCAACCGGGGCGTTCACAGGTGTAAACTTGAAGGAATCCATTTGGAATGAAGGGAGGTCTTGGAAGAAAGTGCCTTTATATATAATAAATAAAAAAATAAACTCTAAGAAAGTAGCATATTTTTGATGAACACATGCATGATTGAATTCCTTGTCTGACCATCTTTTATCAATTTATAGGGGACTAAAAGATGGGTAACACAATCATCTTGGTTAAAGATTCACGTCAGGTTCACCATTTTTTTGTTTCCCTCAGAATGAGTGTTCTGGTTAGGAATAACTATTTTTGAACAATTTATAATGGATTTATTTATGGAACCATAAAAACCCAATAGTTCTGTATCCAAAGTGACCTACTTTCCAAAGGCAGGTTGTAAGAACCCAGATCTTCTTTTCGGTATGTTTTTCTCTTTTCAGATGTTTTTGAGAAAAAGATAAGTTTCTTGAAAATTTTGAAGTACACGCCATGTACTCTTTTTCCTCTCGTAGCCATGTGCTGATCGTGTAACGGACGAGAAAACATCCATGTGTGGTGACCTGTAGACCACCTAATACGGGGGTTGGTAAGGGAAAGTACACTCCTTGTACTTCTAAAGTACACACCGTGTAATTTATTTTTTTATTAAACAGATCGAGGTCGCGTCTAATTGGAAGAAGTATCTTCTTCTTCTCCTTCTACGACAGAGAGAATCTGTACGATGCCGATCTTTCCTCAATCCCCCGATAGAGCATCCGTTCTCCAAATTGAACTCTGTCAGTTGCATTGGAATCTCATCGGTGAGTTCTCCCTTCTTCTTGAACCTCGTTTACTAATTCATCCTCTTTCAAGAGTTATCTTTAATTGAATGTTTTTAATGTTTTTGTAGATCTACAATGTTCTAGGTCGATTCAAGGACTAAGGTACATGTATATCGATCATAAAATGCCGAGGTAGGAGGTTTGTGCCTTTACATAGATAGTATTTGAGTTATATGTGAAAAAGTTCCAATACCCTTGTTCGGGGTATTGCATGTTTATGGTTTTAGCCTTGTTAATTTTCTGTTATGACTGTAGCTTGAGTAGAGGTCAATTGAATGTGAATAGTGTTAATTTATATGCTTTGGAACTATTTTCCCATGCATGTTTTGTTTATGATCATTTGGTCTCGCTTAGCCTGTTAGGCTACTGTGATTTCTATTCCTACTGCTGATAGTATGGAGTGATCTTTTTATCTGACATGCTATTATGATGTAGATTGTTTATCCAAGTAATTCTTGAGGTATACTTTGGCCGTTATTTATCGTTTGCGCATGATTTCTTTACACAGGGCTGTGGGAACCTGGTGTAATGAGACCATAGGTGAAATTGTCGTTGAGGGCTTTCCCAGAGTGTCTGTTATAATTATCACGCTGCGAGGCCATAGGGGGGATTGACATTGAGTGATCCCTCAGAGGGTATATAGTTATGTTCCAAGACTATATGAGGAATTGACTTTGAGTGCTTCCTCAAAGTGCCTGTAGATTACCATTAAAAGACTATATGGGGAATTGATGGTGAGTGCTTCCTCAAAGAGTCTTTGTTATATATTCTCTTGTATGGAGAACTAGAGGGGTTAGGCTGTGATAACTAACCAGAGGGTTTCTTGTATTTGTTTTTGGTTGATTAAATACTTAAAAGTAAATGTTTGTAAATGAAACTATAGTACTGTTTTCTTTTGAGTACTTCCTTGTTTACTGGCTCTTTTGTTTATTGCCTACCATATATATTCACTGATTATTAGCCACATATCTTTGGGTGGCTGCCTACTGGGATTAGTCTCACACCCTGTTTGGGTCATGTTTTTGGGCCCAAACAGATTATATTTCTGCAGGTATAGACAAGGGAAAGTTCCCTTATACTTCAGGTACTTGATTACTAAGGAGCTGGAGAGCATGAGACCAAGCTGAGGCTTGCGATGTTGTTGGAGTTTATATGTTTTCTTTTATACCTGGGTTATTTCTATATTCTAGTATTGTGACTTGTTTGGATGCTTTCCTAGACATTTTTATCATGAATAATTTATATATATGTGCTCCAGTTGTTTATTACCTCAGTCTTCTGATGTTTACTGTTGTATGGTATTATACTACTTCCGCTATTTCTATCTGTTTACTTCTGCTGTGTTACTCTGCCAATGAGGTCATAGTTTCCCCACTATCACGCCGAATGCCCTCACTGCTAGTCAGAATCCTCTGGCATTCGGGGAAATGCACTTGAGGCTATGTGACCAACCGAGCATGGGGCGCCTCTGGCCGACTCCCAAAACCAGGATGTTACAAAGTGGTATCAGAGGATTTATTTCTTCTTGAATTATTGTTTGGAGCCTATAGCCAGGGATAAGAAGAAATAAGTACTTGGTAATAAGCTGTTCCAGGGAGTAGCTAACCCGTGTATAGAGAAAATCCAATCTACCTCATTTATTACATTTTTTTTGGTTTTTCAATTTCACAGTTGATTTGATTTCACCATTGGGTGATTCACATGTTTTGTGCTGTTATGGTTGATGTTATTGAGGTTCTATTTCTGTTTCAACCTAATGATATGAGGGTATTCCATCTCATGCATCATATAGGCACTTTCTAGATATCACATGTCATGCATTCTTTCCATTCCATTTAGGGTGCATTAGTGATTGCATGTTTGTTGTGATAGTGTCTATTCTAGATATGCATGATTTTGTGATAGATGATTTGATAAGAATACCTGCTATTTGATAGGGTATTCAATTGTGAAATGTTTTGTTGAATGAATTCCAAACTTCAGTTATTGAGGTGTTATTTTCCCTCATGGATCAGAATTTGGTGGATCATTGGCTTTTTTTCCTTGTGTATGACATGTATAAGATGCTAAGCTTTGATTCACAGGGAGTATGGGCCCTCACGGATCGGAATTTTGCACTTTAATGTTCATTTAAGTGTTTTTATGGGTTCTAGAGTAGTTTCTAAGGATTACTGTTCAGAAAAACCCAGAATACACGGAGTGTAATGTTGGACACACACCCCGTGTGTTCTTCTGTTCAGGAAGAAACTGTTTTTCTTAAGTACACACTGTATACTGTATGTACACACCGTGTAGTCCCTAACCGTGTTACTGACTGTGTGGGTAGAAATACGGGGTTGGGAAATCTTGTTAGAACACGCCGTGTTCCGGATTTACACACCATGTGGTGTAGACCATGTGTCCACCAGTGTGACTAACGACACAGATGGATAAATCTTAGATCATACACGCCATTTCAAGTTTGAACACGTCGTGTAGTGTAATCCGAGTATCCGTCTATGTATCAAACAACATGATTCGGTGAAATCCTTCAAGTACACACCATGTCCATCTGGAACATGCCGTGTAGAGTGATCCATGTAACCGACCGTGTGAATAACAACATAGGCTGGTGAAGTTCATCTAGTACATGCCGTGTCTGGAATTAAAACGTCATGTAGTCTTGTTCTAGGAGAACCATGTGGCTTAGTCGTGTAAGAGAACTTGGGCAGGGGAAGAGGATTCAAGTACACGCCATGTGTTATCACAACACTCCATGTGTATGAGGTGTTACACAACCCGTTTTGGCAGAAGTACACTCCCATGTGAAGGCTTAAGGGAACACGCCATGTAGGCATTATACACGCGGTGTATCCATGTTTTAAAAAACTTGAATGATTTATTTCTCATATTCCCTTCTTACACTTATAGTTTTCAATCCTTGATAATCTTTATCTAAGGTGTGTAGTTGACCTTGCAGATTAATGCCACCGAGACATCCTCCGGTTGTCTACCAGTTACAGGGTAGTGATCAGATGTCGGACATGACTGATCAGGGACTACCAGCAGATTCTCCAGTTGTGCTAGTCTTGGCATCAACTATCATTACAAACACAGGTGCTGACACACAGTTCCGAGATGGATTTATGAGGTTCATATAGACCTTCTAGGGAGCACCACCTCCCGCCCCATCGATGGAGGAATTGATGCGGGTTTTCCAGCAGCAGCATCCTTTCACCTTCACTCGGGAAGGAGGACCTCAAGCTGCAGAGTCATGGTTAGAATCCATGTTATCTATCTTTGAGCATATGGAGACGCATCCAGAGAGGAGGGTGAATCTTTCTACGTACATTCTTGTAGATTCTTCCAAGAGATGGTGGGATGTGATCTCACAAGTGGGACGCCAATAGGTCACGTCTTGGGATGAGTTCAATCGTGCCTTCTACCTATTTTTCTACCTAGAGACTTTGAGGGCCGATTGAGCCCAAGAGTTCATGAGTTTGGATTAGGGTACTCTTTCAGTCATGGAGTATTCTTCTCACTTCATAGAGCTATAATTCTTTACACCCTTTCAAGGAGGTGATGAGTTGTTCCTTGTACCGAAGTTTGTGGATGGTCTCAGGCAGGATATTCGGGATCAGGTAAACATATTTAGGCTGACTTCGATATCCTCTATAGTAAACTAGGTGCTGATCATAGAGCGCAACTTGAGGGATTCTGGAGCAGTGAGCTATGGTGGTTCCGCATCCAGAGTTAGTGCTTCTCCTACTGGAAGTAGGAAGAATCGTAGGGAGTCTTCGCATGGAGATCCAAGGAGGCGAGACATTTCTTCTGGTAGCCAGGTGGTGTGCTACCAGTGCAGGAAGAGTGGGAATATGAGGCCACATTTCCTGAGAGATCCAATGGAGTGTTGATAATGTGGAAAGATAATCCATCTTCAATTATTTTGTTAGTTATTTTCACCAGCAGCTGGTGATAAGGGTTCTTATATGACTCCGTGTTCAGAAGCAGCACCACCAGTTTTTCATCAGTTAGGGAACTAGAGTTCTTCCAGCTGTACAGGCTGAGGTGGAGGTCGTGGCCATGGTATCCAATCGCCAGGATTTTAGCAACAACAGGGTGGATCAGCTCAGAGTGGTCAGGTAGGGTCATAGGGACGCAATGTAGGTCAGACTTTTTCATTAGAGAAAACCCAACAGGAGCAGGATCTTGGACCCTCTACAATTCAAGGTACGATCCTAATTTACTCAGTTTTATCTTATGCTCTTTTCAATACAGGGCTTCCCATAGCTTTATATTTATTTCTATTATGGAGATCCTTGGGCTCTATATCTTTTCGTCTACTGATATGTTGATGCTAGACACACCGTTGGGGACAAGAATGACTAGTGTACGATAGTGAAATAAGTTCCCTTAGAAGTTGGTGGGTGTCACTTATTATGGGACTTTTATGTCCTAGATATGACATTCTATGATTTCATTCTCGGAATGGACTGGTTAGTTTCCTTTCAAGAAGTTGTCGATTGCTATCGCTGTAGGGTGAGTTTCACATCACCAGAGGGCAGATCGTTTCTTCATAAGGGATAATGGGATGTCTAGGTGAGCAGAGTGGGACCCAAGAATCATGGGTTGGTAAGAGTTATATCCCAGATTGATAGTCTTTATCTGGATGACCATGGGACTTCACAGATGGACTTTCCTCTAGTAGTGGTTTGTTTTAGGGATGTCTTTCTAGAGGACTTTTTAGGTTTTCCTCCTAAGAAAGAGGTGGAATTTTCTATTTAGATTGTGCCAGAAGTGGAACCGGTGTCTATTTCTCCTTATAGGATGGATACAATAGAGTTGCAGGAGCTCAAGAAGCAGTTGGAGGAGCTGCAGGCAAAGGGTTTCATCCGAACCAGTACTTCTACTTGGGGTTTGCTTGTCCTGTTTGTGAAGAAGGAGGATGGTGCCCTCAGACTTTGTGTGGATTATAAAAATTTGAACTAGTTAACAGTCAAGAACCAATATCCATTGCCGAGGATTGATGATCTCTTTTATCAACTTCGAGGAGCCTGGGTGTTCTTGAATATTGAATTGAGGTCCGATTACCATCAGTTGCGTGTTAGACCATCATATGTACCTCTTACAGCCTTCCGGAGTAGGTATGGTCTATACGAGTATGTGGTTATGCCGTTCGGTCTCATGAACGTGCATGCAGTTTTCATAGCACTGATGAACCGAGTGTTTCATCCATACTTGGATTCTTTCATGGTAGTTTTCATGGACAATATCTTGGTGTACTCTCACACTCGACACGACCATGACACACATCTTGAGATCGTTTTGAGTACACTGAGAGAGCATTAGTTATATGATAAGCTCTCAAAATGCCACTTTTGGATGGACCAAATTCACTTCTTGGGTCATGTTATCTCAGAGAAAAGAGTATCAATAGACCTAGAGAAAGTGAGAGTAGTAGTTTTCTAGGAGCAGCCGAAGAATTTATTTAAGGTACGAAGTTTTCTAGGGATGGATGTTTACTACAAACATTTCATACAGGACTTTTCATGCTTAGCAACGCCACTGACGGGCCTGAATAAGAAAGGTGTGAAGTACTTGTGGTCAGATTATTGTGAGTCAACCTTTCAAGAGATGAAGGGGAGGTTGACTTCAGCACCGATACTAGTTTTTCCAGAGCCGGGAAAGATCTATACTATTTACTGTGATGCATCTGGTATCAGGCTGGGAGCAGTGCTTATGCAGAAAGAAGGGGTTGTTGCATACGGGTCTCGGTAGTTGAGGCCACATGAGAGGAACTACCCAAAGCACGATATTGAGCTAGATGCAGTTGTTCATGCTTTACGCTGTTAGAGACACTACCTGTTGGGAGAGCATTTTGTGGTTTTCACCGAACATAAAAGTCTCAAGTATATCTTCACTCAGCATGACCTGAATTTGAGACAGAAAATGTGGGTTGAGTACCTTCAGTCTTTTGACTTTGAGCTTGCCTACATTCCTGGGAAGGGCAACACAATGGCTAATGCACTGAGAAGGAGGACTCAGGTACAAGAAGTTCAAGAGGACAATAGTGAGTGATAGATTATGGATCTATTCTCTGAGATGCATTTGGAGGTGCATGATAGACATGGGAAGACATTTCTTTCTTCTATGGCTGTTACCTCTACTCTACTTGATTGAGTGCAAATGATAAAACTATCAGATTCTGAAGGCCTATTCCTACAGGAGAGTGTTTTAGGAGAGGATACTATTCCTGGATGGACAATAGGTGAGGATGAGATCTTGCATTTTCTTGGGTGCGTATGGGTGCCAGTAGACATACGCGAGGAGTTGATGCAGGACTTTCATTCCTCAGTTTGGGTAGTTCATCCTGGTGTCACGAATATGTATCGTGATCTACACCATTATTATTGGTAGTCAGTTATGAAGAGAGATGTTGCTGGGTTTTTTATGAGATGCTCCACCTGTCAGTAGGTGAAGGCGGAACATCAATGACCAGCAAGGCTTTTGTAGTAGTTATCCATTCCTGAGTAAAAATGGAATGATGTCGCGATGGACTTCGTGATGGGTTTACTAAGGTCTCCTCAAGGGAATGATTCGGTTTGGGTTGTCATTGATAGACTCACGAAGGTTTCTCACTTATTATCGATTAAGGAGACCTTCAGTGTTGATGAGTTGGGTAGGATGTACATCCAAGAGATTGTGCATTTACATGGAGTTCCACACTCCATTGTTTCAGACAGGGATACCCGTTTTACTTCTTGGGTCTGGAAGGGACTTTAGAAGGCTTTGGGTACACAAGTACTTCTGAGTACAACTTACCACCCCCAGATAGATGGTCAGTCTGAGCATACAATTCAAGTGCTTGAGGACATGCTTCGAGCATGCATCCTAGATTTTGGATGTTCGTGGGAGAAGTACATACCTCTTGTGGAGTTTTCCTACAATAATAGTTTTCAAGAAACTATTCAGATGACACCTTATGAGGCTTTTTACGGTATGCCATGCTGATCACCCTTATACTGGATAGAGGCTGGAGAGGTAGCTAAGCTGGGACCTTGACTTTTCTAGGAGACCACGGAGTAGATAGAGTTGATTCGGAAGAGGATGACTACTGTACAGTCACGACAGAAGTCTTATGCTGATAGACGGAGACGACCTATGGAGTTCGAGGTTAGAGATCAGGTTTTTCTGTATGTAACACCGAGGTTGGGACACAGGAGGATTGGGAGATAGGGTAAACTTTCACCGAGGTACATCAGACCATTTGAGATTTTGGAGAGAGTCAGACTGGTTTCCTATCGGCTGCAGTTACCTCAGAGGTATCAGGCTATGCATGATGTCTTCCATGTTTCTCAGCTTCAACGTTACTTATCAGTCCCATATCATGTTTTTCAACCTGAGGATGTTGAGTTAGAGGTGGACAACTCATTTGAGGAGCATCCTATCTAGATTTTTGATCAAAGTACGAAAGTTCTATGTGGCCGGTCTGTTCCTTTGGTATGAGTGCTATGGCAGCACAGGCGAGTACAAGATGAGACTTGGGAGAGGGAATCCGATGTATGATCATAGTGTCCAGAGCTTTTCAAGGATTCTTCTTCAATTCCGCCTTACTAGGGAAATTTGGGGATGAATTTATTTAAGGGTGAAAGTTTTTAAGAGCCCAGATCTTCTTTTTAGGTATGTTTTTTTCTTTTTAGGTGTTTTTGAGAAAAAGAGGAGATTCTGGAAAATTTTGAAGTACACGCCATGTACTTATATGTACATGCTGTGTACTATTTTGCCGCTCGTAGCTGTGTGTTGGCCGTGTAACAGCCAAGCACACAACTGTGTGTGGTGACCTGGATACCGCCTAATGCGGGGGATGGTAAGGGAAAGTACATGCCACATACTTCTAAAGTACACGCCGTGTACTTTTTTTCATTAAACGGACCGAGGCCGCGTCTAATTGGAAGAAGTATCTTCTTCTTCACCTTCTATGACCGAGATCATCCGTATGACACCGATCTTTCCCTGATCCCTCGATTGAGCATCTGTTCTCCAAATCGAACTCCTTCGGTTGTGTTGGAATCGCATCAGCAAGTTCTCCATTCTTTTTGAACCTCATTTACTGATTCCTCCTCTTTCAAGAGTTATCTTCAATTTAAAATTTTTAACATTTTTATAGGTCTATGTAATTATAGGTTGATTCAAGGAATAAGATTCATGTATATCGATCATACAATGTCGAGGTAGGTGGTTTGTGACTTTCTATAGATAGTCATTAAGTTATATGTGCAAAAGTGCCAATACCCTTGTTTGGGGTATTGTGTGTTTACAGTTTTAGCCTTGTTAATTCCCTGCTATGACTGTATGTTTGAGTAGATGTCAATTGAATATGAGTAGGGTTAATTTCTATGCTTTGGAAGTGTTTTCCCATGCATGTTTTGTTTATGACCGTTTGGTCTCGCTTAGCCTATTAGGTTGCTGTGATTTCTATTCCTAGTGTTGATAGGATAGAGTGGTCTTTTTATCTGACATGATGTTATGCTGTAGACTATTTAGCCAAGTAGTTCTTGAGGTATACTTTGGCCATTATTTATCGTTTGTGCATGATTTCTTTACACGGGGCTGTAAGAACCTGGTGTAATGAGACTATAGGGGAAATTGACGTTGAGGTCTTTCCCAGAGTGTCTGTTATAATTATCATGCTACGAGACCATAGGGGGGATTGAAGTTGAGTGATCCCTAAAAGGGTATATAGTTACATTCTGAGGCCACATGAGGAATTGATGTTGAGTGCTTCCTTAGAGTTCCTATAGATTACCGTTAAAAGACTATAGGGGGAATTGATGGTGAGTGCTTCCTCAGAGAGTCTTTGTTATATCTTCTCTTGTATGGTGAACCAGAGGGGTTAGGATATGAGAACTACCCAGAGGGTTTCTTGTATTTGTTTTTGGTTGATTAAATACTTAAAATTAAATGTTTGTAAATGAAACTATATGAACATTTGATTTTGCGTACTTCCTTGTTTACTGTCTCTTCTGCTTATTGCCTGCCATATATATTCAATGACTGTTAGGCATAGATCTTTGGGTGGTTTCCTACTTGGATTAGTCTCACACATTGTTTGGTTCTTCTTTTTGGGCCCAAACAGATTATATTGCTATAGGTATAGACAAAGGAAAGCTCCCTTCTACTTCAGGTACTTGATTGCTGAGGAGCTGGAGAGCATGAGACCAAGTTGAGGCTTGCAATGCTGTTGGAGTTTATCTGTTTTCTTTTGTACCTAGTTTATTTCTGTATTCTAGCATTGTGACTTGTTTGGATTCTTTCCTAGACATTTGTATCATGCATAATTTATATATATGTGCTCCAGTTGTTTATTACCTTATTCTTCCACTATTTACTATTGTATGGTATTATATTGATTCCTCTATTGATATCTGTTTACTTCTGCTATATTACTCTACCAATGAAGGAATAGTTTCCCCACTATCACACCCAAGGCCCTCACTTCTAGTCTGAAGTGTCTAGAATTTGGGGAAATGTGCTTGAGGCCATGTGATCAATAGGTCACGGGGCGCCTCTGGCCGGCTCCCAGAACCGGGATGTTAAACATGCACTCATTAAGGGTTTTGACCCACGATGCTTAAGAAAGAACATTGGTCAAGAGTATGGGAGGTCGGTATTATCACACATGAGGGGAATTATTGCATACTATGGGATTCTATTATAGATTTAAGATATGTTTATGAATCCTTATTAATTTACCAATCATAATGTAGGTTTCCCTAGAAATTTACAATCAATTATTAGAATGTATGGAAATCAGAATCATCTATATGTATTTGAGGTTCTTCATCAATGAAGATATCTATATGTATTCAAGGTTCTCCATAAATGGTATCCTTTCATATAATAATTAGATATTCTGTGGTCATTATTAAGATAATTATGGTTTTTAATCCACTCAGTGGGGAACTCTAGAATTTATCATCATCCAAGGATACAAAAGTTTTTTTGATGTTGGAATCAAACCCATAAATGAGTTTCCTATGTATCCTTGTGAAAGGAATAATAAACCACATAGTTTAGTGCCACTTAATGGGACACATAATACCTTTTAAGGTTGTGTGATAAGGACCCAACTATACATTTTAACATCATGTGGCAAGGACATCTAGGAGAAAGGTTCCTAGTCAAAGATTGGTGTGGGAATTATACCTAAGAAACCCAAGGAACATGGAAAGGATATAAGTTTACAAGTTTAATTAGACCCTACTAAGGATATGATCCAAAGAGAACATGTTTGATTTGGGGGTATTGGGTTTTAACCTCAAGGATACTTCCTACGTATCTCATTTAGATGGGAATCAAAGCCCACATAGTTCAGTAAGTATCACAGGTAAGTATGTCCCTTTGAGAGAAATAGATTTAGACTTATTACTAAAGAGGATTCCCATGTAACAGGGTCCACGAGAGATGTATTAACTCATGGAGATTTAAGGGAGACTTAATTAGGGTCTTGATCCTATAGAGGATGCTCGTATTAATGGATTTAGGGTTGGATTCCTAAGAAGGATGTCCATTGAGCTCAGGACATAGGTGAAGGCTTCCTACGTATCCCAGTTATAGTGGTAACCAAAGTTATTATAGTTCATTTCTTCAAGTGGATTGTGAGGGTGTTTCAATCATTACAAACCTATAATCCCATGTGAGTCATGATTAGTTTGAGAAGCAAGAGTATGTGAAATATTCAACAAACCACACATGATTTCTCCCCATACTGGTGGAAGAGTACGGGCCTGCGACGAAAGAATCCTAGGAGGCGGTGGATGAGGGTAGAGAGTAATGAACCTTTCAATGTGAAATGAAGGTGAAGGTCATTGGGTCCGGCCTGAAAGGATATGGGATTATTCCAGGAGGGATGCCCTAAAATGAGTCCTGTAGTGGGGAGGGATACTTTTCACTTGTCAAAAGGAAAAGCAGTTGTGAACTGTACCCTCCCTACTAGGGATCGAGAGCTCCAGATCTTAGAGACGAGAAGTAGGGAACATGGAATAAACCCTAATCCTCCAAAATTGGTAAATCCTCAACACCGTATCTAGGGTAAGGGTCCATGTGACCATAGATATCCCAATCCATGGACACCCTGATGATCCTTACCCTCTGGAAGGATAAGTGAGGAAAACCTCTGACCATAGATATCCAAATACAAATGGGAGACATGCTAATGTGCCTTTACAAAAGGTTTGATAAATTAGGAGGTCTGGGTGGAGGTTTCAACTTGGTCTCTTTCAGACAAAGGATCCAAATAAGAATAAGCCCTTCTATGAGTGGTTTTAAAAGAGGGCCTAAAGGATAGCTCACGTAGGCGGTCCGTGTAGGTATGTTTTGTAGGTATGCCATGCAGGTCCTAGGAAGAACTAAAAAATGATTAATACAGGAAGAATAAGCCTGTGAAAACTTGATATTCCTTGGGAAATGGACTACCTGGACAACAACACTTGGGGTGAGGTTTTAACTTAAGCACCCTAGGTGTTCCTTGATGTACTTGGAAGAATCTCGTGCTGGTATTTACTTAAGGAAAGGACCTTGCATAGGTAACTTTGTCTTATAGAAGGAGGGTATTCAAACAAGTATCTTTTATTTTAGACCCTGAAGGGAATTTTATCTTATTTATACCTTTTAACTCTCTCTTCTATCATGTTTTAGATATCTACCTGAGAAAATTCAAGGGACTTCGGAGAAGGAGCTATGTAATAAGAGCTTCGAGAGTTCTTCTGATTTTTTTCCAGTTATTTAAATGGGAATCCCAAGGGTCCTATTTATAGTCAAGGATGGAACATGTTTGAAGGGAGTTTGTTCATGTAGGTCATGGGTGTAGCTCTTCCGTGTAGGTCCCCCACATAGGGGTGTAAAACATAAACTACTGCATAGGTTCCCTGGCATAGGTTCTATGTGTAGGTCCTCGGCATAGGGGCCATGCCTTTAGGCTATACTGGTAGGAACTTCTCTGACCTTCTTCTACATAGGTATGCTGTGTAGGCCCCTTTAACTAGATTTCTTGGATTCCTTTAAATTTCCTTGATTATTTAAGATATTAAAAGTTCTTTTTACAATCTTTTTTCCTTCCTTTATTAAAAGGGAGTGTCAAAAATAAGTAACATCAAATAATGTTGTCTTAGATGGAAAATGATTTTGAAATATCACTTGAAATAAAGTAATATTTGAAAACTATTTTAAAAATATTTTAAATCCCTTTTCCTTAAAAATTCATAAAATATCAATTAAAACACTTTTAATTTTTTTTAGAAAACATTGATTTGAAGGATCACAGATTTCCAAATGAAGAGAGAATAAAATTATATGAAACTTATAATATAATGAAAATAAGGAAATTCACGATACAACATGTCAAAGGGTAGTATATATACCATGTAAAATAATATAGGTTTATAACAAAAAATTTGTCTCAAAGAAGGCAAATTAAGACAAAATTACCTTATTGATTTGGTAAATTTTGAACCATAAACCACATGAAAGAGAGATCATCAAATGGATATGTAAATACCCATAAGTTTAAGTATAAGGTTCATAGAATATATTCATGGGTATTATATATACCACATATAATAAATAGGTGGTGAAGATGGATTGTATCTCACGAAAAATAAAAATGAGATGAAAATTCCTTACTATTTGAGTAACTTTAGAATCGTGAACTCCATGAAAGAATAACAAAAATTAAAGATTTTTATATTATTAAATAAAGGAATTTAATTATATAAAATGTCATAGGTTAGTATATACACCACACAAAATAAGAAAGTGGTGAATATGACATGTATCACATGGAAATAAAAAGTGAGATGAGATTCCCTTCCCTTAAGTCTTGACTTCTTTCATACACGTTAAAACCTCCTTTATAATAAATATAAGTTTATTATAAATATACCATAGAATCATAGTCATATATATATATATTCCATATATTATTTACTTATTACTTAATATTACATGTTTGTTAATAATTTCATATTAATGTTACGCTTCGGGTAATATCTGCTTTGTTTTTCATTCATATTTTGAGTTGTTATACTTGGTCCTCTTACATAGATCTTGATTTAATAATCTCCATAATTATAACCATGATATACATATATTTTTATATTCAGTATATATTTATTCATAGTGATTCATAAAATTTATATATTAAAAATAAAATACACCGTTCATGGAGATGGTAAACCGTACGTACACATGAACACTATTTTCATTTTTATGTTAGGTTAAAATAAAGGAAAATATATGATATATTATCATTAAAGAATAATTTTTTTTCATATAAAACATATATATTCATAAAATTTATCCTTATTAACATCCATGTAAAATATAGGTGAATAACGAATCACATAACATCGTGAAGATGATAAGCCATATGTATGCACAAGTGACATTATCATTTTCCCAAAATATTAAATGGATGATAAAAAGGTAGACATGATATTAACATTAAATAGATATAATTAAATCATAAATATAATATATAAGTATTAAAATCATCATAATTCTCACTTATAAAATATGGTGATGAAAAATGAATTGTATCGCTACGTGGAGACGGTAAGCTGTATGTACACACGAGTGATACTTTAATTTTTTGTTTGATGGGAAAGGGGATGTATAATGGTGTGTTAATAATCATAATAACATTTAATAATATTTATTATTCTTAATTAACTATTTTATGATATATATCATATATTTAGATGAGGTATATAAGAGTATAAAAAGAGAATGATCGGTTAGAGCAATTACCTCTTCATCAGAACTACTCCTTTAGATCTCCTATAAAGAAATCTAGATTTGGTCTTTTGGGAAGACCAGGACCTATAGAATGTTTCTAGTGAAGTTTAGGAGAGAATTTGGTAGATTTTGGTCTATCTATAAGGCTCAAAGTGATGAAATTATATGAGGGAGGAGGTGCCCTTTTATAATTGAGGTGAGGGGCACTTTTGGAATTTCAAAACATATTAATTTATAATAAATTAAATCTCAATAAAAATACTACCAAAATTTCATGTATTAAAATCTAAGATGAGATAAGGTTGTAATATAATCAACCAATAGATTTTAGATAAGTTTTGGTATTAGTTTAAACCTTATCATTTTTATTAACCCTTAGTTAACGTACTTTAATTTTAGCTAAGGTAACAAAATTTTCAATATTAAAAGGTCATAATTTTTATTTATTTTTTGAAAATTAGACCATAAATGAAAATTTATAAAATTTTAGACCATATTATAATTATTTTTTATTTTTAAATATTTTTTATGATTTTTAAATAATTTAATAAAATATTATTTTGGTAAAATATCATTAGTGTCAATTTTGACACTATTCATTATTTTCCTTTTTAAAAATATCATAACATGATATCTTAGAAAAACTCTATTAAATTATCCCTAACATTTCAAATCCATCCAAAAAATTCAAGGATGACATTAATTATATCAAATTATATTTATTTTAATATTTTTAATATCATTTATTTGATATTTCCATTAATTAAACCATTACTACATCAGTATTGTACAAGCATTTAAGGTAATTATTTATTTTCTAAAAATTAGAAATAAATTAACATGATAAATAAAAACATTTTAGATTTCAAATTACTATTTATGGTTGAATTTATATTATGTATAACCCTATATTAAAAATGGTATAGTTATTGAAATATTAGTATGACATCTTTAACTCTTCTTTAAATAAAATATAATAAATTTCATACTCTCACCCAAGTGGCTTAAAAATTGTTATAATATGGGAAAAATGATGATTTTAGTCAAAAAACACTCATCCAATAAAATTAGGACAAGTGTTAGGACAATTTTATAATATTTATAGTATTATTTGTTTACCCATAATTACCCAATTTACCCTTTATCGTGTTAATAAAAAATTACTAAAGTTACTATTCATAATGTATAAAAATAAAAGAAAACAATTTACATAATTTGGAAACACTAATTCCAAATATGGAATCCATTTTTCAAAATTCAAAACATATAATTTTAATAATTAATTTAAAGTTAATCCTATTGATGGGGTGAGAAAACGAGTTATTAAAGTTAAAGCATGTAAATGATTGAAACGTTTTTATATCTAAATTCTATGTAAAATTGATGTCAATGACCTATATTATATTAAATGATAATTTTTTTTTATCTAATTATACTTTAAAACCAATAAAAAATATAATTTAACACTATAAATTATTTCGATGAAAAAAGTTGCTTTCAATTAAAATTTCATACTTTTTTACTATTAATAAAAACATGAAACTTATCAAAAAAATACCAAAAATTAATTTTTTTATATTCTGATTTAAAATAAGAATTTTATTTTGTCAAATATAATATATAAAAGTGTCAAAAAATTGGATTTAAAATGGGGTTTCCCTTAAAAGGCGGTAAAATTACTATTGAGTCAAAAGTTTCCTTATGACTTTTCTCATTCCTTTATGTTTTGGAAATCACAAAAATATTTTCTTTATGACACTTTTTATCTATAAGAAAATTTATATGCATTTGATTACTAATTATTTCTTCCCATAAGGAAATCTATATGCATGTTCTTTAACTGTTTTAAACCAAGTCTAACATTATTTTTCTTTAGACAGAATAGTTATTGGAATAAATTGGTTCCTTAATAAAACTCAAAATCCTTCACTTTATCAATTCTGAATCATCCAGAAATTTGAATCTAATTCATGTTTCTCAATTTTGAATAGTGTAGAAAATCGAATCCGATTCACTAGTTCCAAATTGTCCAAAATTGTGATTATGATTATCTTAGTTTTATGAATCCAATTCACTTCCTTAATTCCGAATCGTCCAAAATTTTAAATCTATTTCAAAATTTATTAAATTAAAATTCACTCAAAAAATGAAAATCCTATTCACGGTTTCTCAATTTTGAAATGTCTAATTTTTTGAAGCTGATTCTCATTTCCTCAATTCTAATTCTCATTTACTCAATTCTGATTCTCAATTATTTTCAGATCCAATTTTATATATTTCTTAAAGTTTTATCATTTGTTTAAGAATCCAATTTTATAACTTTCTTAAAGTTTCTATTTTTTTATTAACATAATGTTTTATATAAATAGATTCATATATACTTAATATTTCTCATGATATTTTTTTATGCAAAATGATTTCATCTAATCAGTTATTATATGACCGTTATAAGTTCCATCTATACAGGTCTCTCCAAATTTTTAGGAAAATATGACCATTAGTGGAAAATTTGATTATTGGATATCTCTCCTATAAATACCCAATCATTTGAATGCGATCAAAGTGATGAACTTTTGGGAGAATTGATACTCAGCGAGAGCTCTTCCAAAAATAATTCATACGAAATCCTTGAAGAGTTTAAGTTGTGAAAAAATTATTCCACATACTTAAATATTAAACAAGATTTATTTTTCTTTGTGCGATTTCGATTGTTACTATATACGATCTAGGGCTTCCAAAATGAAGGAAGACAGAGGTACCGATTACTTGCTTAATCAATGGATTCCAAGTTAAAGGAAGAAATAGGTACCAATCACCTTATAGATTGAGGGATTGTGGGTATTACAAGATAGACACCAATCTTTCATGGATCGAGGGCTTACCCTAGTGTGTGTAAGACATAATTTCTTGAAATTATAAATCATGGGACCTTTATCCAAGGTGTTTTGGATACCCTACTCTTTAGGTTAAATTACTTGCACTCTTTTATATGTAATTTTAATTTCTACTAAAATTTATAACAATAATAAAGTGTTTCTTATACTTTATCTTATTGTAACTATGATATATGATTCTATATGCTTTAAGGAAGAATATTTTTTAAGTATACCTGTGTACTTATTGATAATCATCTTTATCATTCCAAAGTATTTTTCCTTAAACTTACAAAATAGGGTTTAAGTGAATCTAATTTATTTAACATTGTTAAAAAAACTTTCCTTAAGGTAAAAAACGAAACTTTTTTAAACTTTCAATTCACCCCCTCTTGTAATTGAGCATCTATATCTGCATTTCGATCCTATAATTACCCTTTTAAAAAATATAGGTTTTTATGCGTGAAATTGGGTTTGTTCTTATCTTATACCTATAAAATCTATTGGATGAATATAAAAAATATTTGATTGAATATATAATATATATATTTCATTAATATCATTCACTATTTGTACTTAATTTAATTTATTAAGATAAAACAACTTTGGGAGCATAAAAATAAAACTATTTCCTTTATAATCAATTAGTATATATTTTCATTTCTAATTAATCGGAAACAAATTATTTCATATTATACACCTTATATTTTAATAAGTTAGTTAATAATTTTCATAATGGCTAATTTAATGGCTAAGTTATATATTATTATATTATATAATAATATTTTAATAATATACTATTGTTTGGTAAAACTCAGTATTGTGTGTAATGCAAGCTATCAAAAGAACTCAGCTTTGCATGTAACACAAGCCAAGAATATTATTGCGTGTATCACAAGATAATCTAAGTGTTTCATATAGAACAATCTTGACTTGGTGCTGCGTATAACACAAGACATACACAATGTTTTTCATATAACAAAATATATATTCAATATTGTGTGAAATGAAAAATATCAAAAAGAATAAATTAATTTGAAAAGAATATTTCAAAAAATATCAGGGTGCTACACTTTTGTTCCTGAGTTTTTTAGATTCATATGAATATCTCATCATCAACCTCACTAACAAATCCTCACAGATCTATTTAATGATGTTTCAACCTACTATTCTTGGAGAATAAAGTTAACACAAGAACATGAGGATAAATATAAAACTTCACAATAAGAAAATAATATGTTAATTAAGATATAAAGGATGATGGAACATGGTTCTAATGTGAGACATAATCATGGTGGATCAAAATCAAGGAGAAAGAAGAATAATTCCACAAGTTACAATTGTAGCAAGAAATGGTACTTCAAGGACCATTAGAACAAGAAGGATGATAAAAATAACTATCAAGGAAATGTAGTGAGTAATTATATCAATAGAGACATACTAGATAGTGAAGTGAAAACTATCACTGGAGGTAGAAAATACCTCAGTGATGCATGGATAATTGATGTGGGAGCAACATGATACATAACATCTCGAAGGGGATGATTTGATCTGTATGAACATACCTTGGAAGGACTTGTATGAATAGGAAATAATCACACAATGAATATCATTGGATTCAATACCATAAAATTGAAAAATATATGATGGTATGGTATGTAATTACCCACACCATTATGATATGTAAAATTAGGGGAAATTTGATTTTTTGAATTTTTGGTCCCTAGGAGGGGGACGTTTTTGAGAATTGGGACACAGATTGGAATTTTGAGAGTTGGAACACCTTCAAGTAATACTTTTGGGATATTTTTAGAATCTTGGGGAATGAATTGGTTTCTTGGTTGAATATTAGGAGAAGGGTTAAAGTAATGGCCCGTGCAAGCATAAATGAGAATTTAGACCTTGTAGGGGTATGTAAGTGTAGAAATTGGTTTAGAGTTGAGTCTCAGGAAGTTAGTTAGGATTAAGGCTATTATTTCAGCTATTTATTTAGTATATTATGGGTTTTAAGGGGATACTTAGGTGTTGAGAACAATTAGAAAAGTTTGGAATGATTTTGGGTATTTTTGACTTTTGGATGATTTTTGAAATTTTCTCAGGTATAGAACCTTAAGTATCACATGGAAGATGGAAAATTATATTATGAAAAGAATAAAATATCCTACATATTAAAATTTTCCCAATATTAAAACATTATATATTGAAAATACATATTATGTAAGGTTTTTTACAAAGGGAAAAACATTACGTATGAACAAAAATGTTACACATGGTTTTTTGGATAAGGGAAAAACCTTATGTATGAAAAAAATGTTACGCATAGTTTTACAGCTAAGGAAAAAACCTTACGTGGTGAGGAATATATTACACATGAATATTTTACCTCAGATAAATATCATACACACTCACGTAAATTATGTTATATATTTGATATTTCAACAAGGGAAATATTATACATATTGAAAATATATTACATATCACATTTTTCTTAAAGGAAACATGTTAGGAATGGATTTTACTTAAGGGTAAAACCATATGTATTGAAAATATGTTATGCATGATATTTTACTAAGGAAAAATCTTACACATGGGGAGAAATATATTATGCATGATATAAAATGTTACATATAGTTTTTTTCACAAAGGGAAAAACCTCACGTATTAAAAATATGTTACAAATCTCATAAAATATTATGTATCAGGTTTTTATAAATGGAAAAACCCTAAATATGAGATAAAATTATTATGTATTAGGTTTCTCAAAGGAAAAAAACTTACATGTTGAAGAAAAACCTCATGTATGTGATTTTGGATAAGGTGAAAACCTTAAGCATGAAAATATATATTACGTATGGAGGGAAAACATCACATATGGAGATTTTATAGGAAAAAAAAATTATTTATAAAATCATAAACCATAGGTATTAAATAAAAACCTTAGGTATGGACCAAATGTTATGTATAGATTTTATGAAAAGGAAAAAACCTTAGATATGGTTTTAAAAACCTTATGTACGAGTGTTTATTTTTATAAAAATACATTAACTTAATAAAAATGAAATTTAGGGGTTTTAAATTCACGATGGGGGTTCTTTTTAATGCATAGCTGTATATCTTTCCCTCTCTCACCTCTTGGAATATCCCCTCTACCAAGATGATTTATCCCTTGATATTTAACTAATTTGAGCGTCGTTCTATTTGGGAGATTACTTGAGGTCAATATAACACCATGTATTGATTCTTCCTCAATTTCCTCTCACTTTCACACTACTGATTTATTGTTACTCTACTAGGGATTGGGTGATTATTCCACCAGATCATGGTGGGATTGCATTGATATTAAGGGGATTTTTCTTATCTTAGCTAAAGGAGATACTAGGAGGATGATCGATCTTGGTTTCATGAGGATTCAAAGAGGCATATCACTTCTCTAAATTATTTAGTTGTTTTTGGCATTTTAGGTGAAATTAATTGATTAAATGAAGGAATAAATTGAGTATTTTTCATGTTAAATATATAGATCTATACTGAGGGTGGTGCAAACTCATTTTCTTAAATATTTAAGTTGAGAAGGATTTACAAGATTTGTGTTGATGGTCGATGTATAGATAGGCTTGGGAGATATTCAGAGGTGAATGGTCTTACTTTAAAGGGAATAAATCCATGAATAAGGTAGGTGGTGAATGTTCTGGGAATAATGAAAGTATCGGTTAGGCCCATGACCAACTTTGATTTTTTCAGAATCTAAAAATAATATTAAAGAATATGATGAGGAACCATAATTTCTAATGAATATATCCAAATAAATAAAACCAAGATGAGGGGATATTTTATGTTAAATTTATAATTAATTTAATAATAAGAATTACCTCGGTCTTGAATTATTTCTTTGATAAAGAAGTTGATCTATTGAACCTTTACTCGAGTTGTACTATTGTTTCTCCAAGAGGATCCAAAATAGAATGCTTCTAGTGATGATCTACATGTACTCCATAATATCTAAATGATATCGATGGAAATATGGGTGTTATAATAGATGATCCAAACATCTTGCATTGTTTTTCTTGATCACAACACATTCCTTTGAGCTTGATGATTGTCTCTATTATTCTATCATACTTGAGTGGGAGGTAGGAGGTGTAGGAATTCTTCCAATATTAAGATGAACCATATAGATTTTCTTAGTGGAAATAATTCTCTAGAGAGAGAATGTGTTGTGCACAACACTATTGTCTCTGAAATTATATAATTGGGAATATATGGCGCTAGGGTTTAATATTAATAACTGCACAAAGACCCTTATTTAAATATTAAACATTTTATAATCACTATGTTAATAATAATAACAATAATAATAATATATAATGACACACACTGATTTTAAAAAATAAATACCATTTTTTTCTTATTTAATTAAATTATATTTAAGATTATATTATTTCCTTTATTGGGAATATAAATCAGTTTGTCCACCTTCCTCAGTGTTCACTAAACCTAAAATAATAAATAGATATTATTCATTCAATAAATTAATAAATACTATATTCATGAATTTTTAAATAAATATTTATTTTAATATTAAAGGAACTAAAAAATATTTATTTTAATAATAAATATTATTTATTACCTTGTGAATAAAACAAGATATAAATAAATATTCCATTCTATGGTCTTGCAAATAAATATTTATTCATGATTTACTAATCACAAATATCTAGTCACCATATTAATATGAGTGAGTTGAATGTTAAACGACATTAGGCGGGCTTGCCTAAAGTTCAATATCAGCATCTAACAACATGTAGAGTATCCCATAGAGGAATAAGTTAATTTCACAGTGATGAAAACCAAATACGAAATCTCACTGTGTAATATAATACCTTTTATGATATCTTAAATCAAGTAGGTTACATACTCATGTCATCAACCTATGCGCACGATATATCTTTTTTTGACTTCTTAAAATGTACCCATCAATCACCATGGCCATGAAATTTTAGTTTAATAGTTCCATTTCAATCAAAGGGCCTGAGATATCATCTTCCTTAATTGGAAGGGAAAAATCCTCTATTGAATTATTCATTAATATCACATCACTCATGACACACCCAATGTATCCTACTTTTTTATGAGCATAGACTGTCATTTCTTTAGGAAATATATCCAAGTACATGATTGATGACACACATTAATAATAATCTCATGTCTAAGGGTCATTACACACATTTTTAGATAAAAAATCCAGTAACACATATACATGTGGAATTCCTACTAACGGATCTATCCCCATAATCCCCCATCCCAGATATTAATAAGTGAAAACTTCATGAGATGAAGTATTATCCACTTACGAGTACACACACTTGGAAGTCAACATACTATGTGTCTCTTCATAGAATATTATTGTGAATGTAGGATATAAGTATAAAAATATTATCACAAAACTTCAAGGTTATCATCATAGTGGAGAAATTATATGACCTTTCAATGTGATAGACACTGTTATACATTATCACATTAATGTTATATAGAAGAACAATCATCATGTGATAATATATTTATTAATATTAAATACTTTGAATTTATAGAAAATTGAAAGAAAAAAGTAGTTGTTTCTAGGGTACCAATTATAATAGGTGATGCCTTGAAAATCTCACCAAGTATATGAATTTGGTTATATAGTATGTGATATGCAGTCTCACCATTTTGGGGTGATTGAACTTTAATTTTAAAATGAATTGCTTCCATTTAAATTTCACAAGGAGATTGAAAGTGTCTTGGGCCATGATGGACCCTTGAAACTAGCTTGGTTCCTCGAAAATTAATGGAAAAGGTACTGATCATAAATACATTCCATGAAGTGCATGGCCTCTAAAAGGGTGTATACTCAATGAATAAACATAGTGGCCTTGGTATGGGTTCCCTTAAACACATCCTTGAAGAGGAGAGTGTTGGACTAAGAATGATTGGACTGGGTATGCCATGATGGTACCATGAGATAAGTTATATCCCTTAAGATATTTGATTAGAAAGTGGGTCAAGTGTCCATCCCAGTACTAGTACATGAGTACCCAGGTGGGAATACATTGGGCAATATTTATGTGTAAGTTGGGCATGATAGGAATGACCTCAGATGACTTAGGAAGTGAGATGGGCATTGATCCATCTCTCTAGAGTGATTCCAGTGTGGCTTTTCTTATATGGATGATGAGGTCGAGATATGAAAATGATTATGTTGAGGGACACTATTCCCTCCAAGTGATGAGATTCGACCCTAGTGTTGGGAGTGAGATAAAGGATCCCATGTAGGGTGTCCAGACTATGACATGACCTAGGAGACCTTAGTGAGCACCCCTACCTTATGATGACACTAGTAAGGGATAGTATATAGGGATAACCAAGTGGTATCACTCTATTCATGTAATGATAAACAAATATTGTGATTGTGGGGTGGATGATGGACCTCCATTTTTACATAATATATTACCGGATGGACACTGGGCTCGAATGTTTATATGAGATGTTACCGGGTGGATGATAGCCCCAAATGTTTATATGGGATATTAATGGGTGGGAAAATTACCCCCTCAAATGTTATTTAGCTAATATTTCTATTAGGTCCACTCTTCCCCCGATTGCATTTATTTGAGATTTTGAGGTGGTTCACTCTTCCCCTCGATGTTATATATGATATTTTTCATGGGGCTGCTCTTCCCCATGATATTATATGTGAGATTCAGGGTGGGTTGTTCTTCCCCAAACTATATTACTGATATTTATGGTGGGGCTTGTAACACCCCATAATGATAAAGGGTTAAATGACTAAATTATATGACTAATGTCAATAAGGTGCACCTTTATTTTAAGGAGCCTACCTGATTAGAACTCCAATTTTAAGCATGATTGACCCGAAGTAGTGAACATTATGGGTGACCTTCTAGGAAGTTTCCTAGGGTGTGTGTGAGTTAGGAAAAAGCACACTGGAAAGAACATGCGTTGGCCTATGGGGACATTCATTAGTTAGATGACCAGTTTGGGCATGAGGGTGGGCCTTGTGTGGAAACTAGTGGTACCTGGTGGGCTAGGACCTGATGACCATGTTAAGGAAGAGTGTTTGTGCTATCAGTGGGGCCTAGTTGTTACATTGATATAAGAGTAGGAACCCAACCTTAAGTGCGGTGGCACTGCTTGGGTTGATATGTAGAGTCCACAATGAGGATGTTGTGCTCTAGGGGGGGGGGGGTGAATATAACACCCCATAATGATAAAAGGTTAAATTACTAAATGACACGACTCATGTCAATAAGGTGCACCTTTCTTTTAAGGATACTACCTAATTATAAATCCATAGTTAAGCATGCTTGGACTAGAGTAGTGATCAAGATGGGTGACCTTCTGGGAAGTTTCCCAGAATGTGTGCGAGTGATGACAAAGCATACTGGAAAGAACATGTGTTGTCTTGTGTGGGAATTTATTAGTTAAATGAACCATTTGGGGATGGGGGTGGGCCCCAAGGTGGGGACCATGTGCCTGTTGGCAACTGGTGGTACCTAGTGAGCCAGGACCTGATGACCATGTTAAGGCAGGTTGTTTGTGATGTCAGTAGAGCATGGTTTTTATAGGGATTCTCTTCCCCTTGAATGTATACCTGATATTCTAGGGCGGACCGCTCTTCTCTCCTGAGTATTGTACATATGTAATGATCCAAGCAAGCCACCTTCCCCCTGAGTGATTATATGCATATCCATTAGATTCTAGGAAAGTAAATGTATCTCCCTGATGTTACATAACATGATCATAGACACCCAACACTAACTGAGGTAGGAATGGTCAATCTTAGGTATCACCTTAGAACTCGAGGACCAATTATATGAATTTTATCATGTTAAACCTTTTTATATATTTTTTGGTATATCATATGTGTATACAACACAAAACTAGTTATGTTTGGGACACCATTGGTAGTTCTCTACTGATGATCATGTTAAGGCGGGGTGTATGTGCTGTCAGTGGGTCCTAGTTGTTACAAGGCTTCTCTTCCCCTAGAATGTATACCTAAGATTATAAGGTGGGATTCTCTTCCCTCTCGAGTATTGTACATATATGATGATTTGGGCGGGTCACCTTTCCCCCAAGTGATCATATGAATATCCATTTGATTCCAGGGTAGGAAATGCATCTCCCCAATGTTATATAACATGCTCAGAGATATCCAACACTAACCAAGGTAGGTATGATTAATCCTAGGTGTCACCTTAGAACTCGAGGATCAATGATATTTATTTTATCATTTTCAACCTTTTTATATATTTTTTGGGTATATCATATGTGTAAACAACACAAAACTGGTTATGTTTGGGACACCATTGGTATTGATCTACTGAGTTTTACTCACACCTTATTAAGGATTCCATGACACTTTAATACCCATGAAGGCCTTATTATCATAAGTTCAAGTTGGAAAAAAACCTAGGTTTTCATTATTCAGCTAGATATATTGGATGGAGTCAGGTGATAGATGAGATGAGGATCTAGAATAGTATTAGAGAATCCTTTTATTTCTATTCTTTTATTTATTTTTATGTGTGGTCAGAT
Organism: Viscum album; assembly: GCA_963277665.1. Taxonomy (NCBI): domain Eukaryota; kingdom Viridiplantae; phylum Streptophyta; class Magnoliopsida; order Santalales; family Viscaceae; genus Viscum; species Viscum album. The sequence continues at coordinate 81,800,615 of OY728125.1, read as the reverse complement.
CGATTGGAGATCGGTTGGGATATACGATTGTCTACTTATACATTAAATTTGTTGTAACATAACTCTTGTTTATTGATTATTCATAATCTAATTATTATTATGGATGTTGTTTGGTTATTTTTTCTTTTGTTACTATTATATGAGGGTATAGTCTCCCCACAGTACCACCCTAGACCCTTTCTACTAGTCGAAAACTTTTGGTGTATGGGGAGGCATGCCTGAGGTCATGTAACACTCCATCCAGGACACTAATAAGTGATATTAGTATGGGGTGTTACAAAGTGGTATCATCACATTATTTTATTTTTCATACTATATTAGATATGGTAAATTAAGAATATGACTGGTTATAAATTGGAATGAATGGTATGTCATGTGCTTGGACAACACTTATATGAGATGAAATCCAAGTTATTAGGGAGTTGGGATTGATGTTACTTCTATTCACTATTATAGCTGAGTTGATTGTTACCAAATATGTTTTTTTAGTGTTATTGATTTATTGGGTTTCCACTCTTGTAAATGGTGGAAAAAGGCATGATTCCATAAATCATATCAAGCATGTAGGTTCATATGGAATTTTATTTTTGGTATGTGATTGAGACACTAGTTCTAGAAAAATAAAAAGAAAAGAAAGAAATAGGTTCTGTTACTTAAACTATCAACAACAACCTATATAATGTTTTCCCATATAGCTTATTGGTGGAATTTAACTTGACTAAACTAGATGTTATATTATTATTTTTAGTGATCTAATTTTTATACAGTATTATTAAATTGAAAGGCTAATAACAACCTATAAAGTGTTTCCCTATATAAATTGTATTTCATTCAACTCAATCATAATTATGATTTTCTCAATATGAATCATTATAGGGGCATTTTGTGTATATATATATACACATGTATGAGATCATAACCCTTGAGGGGGTAGTATAGTGTATAGATACCCAATGGAGATCATTAACCCAGAGTGGGTAGTTGGATTGAGTATGAGATGACCGACACACACACACACACATCCATGTGTGTGTGTGAGAACATTTAAATATATGTTTTGATACGTGAGACGCCTTATGATATTTGATATGGGAGTGTGGTAGATTCTCTATGAGTTGTAGCCTATGCGAGGCATGATTTATGGTTTAGGTGGGAGACCCTAGTGTTCTTGAGATACAACTTAGGATGTTGGTGAGTTGAGTTATATAATTAAGAATCAGGGCATTTTGTTTCTTCTATTATGATGATTATGATATATGAGGGTAAACTGAGAGAAGCATCGAGTGAGATGATTTTGGTTACATGACATTGACATGCAATGAGAATGCTCAAGTATTTTGACACGTGAGCCTAGGATTGATAAGAAATGACTTTAGGTAGTTTTATTCAGATGACATGGTAGGGTAAAAATTGGATGTATGCCAACTTGAGTATGCATTATTTTAGAAATGGGGGCTGTTAAGCACCGTTATAAAGAAATATTTGTGCAGTGGAATGAGGTGTGCATAAAATAGTTTCATAATTTTGTTTTAATTGAAATGGATCACGGATAAGGTGTTTTTAAGATGGTTTAGTGTGGGCATAACTGCCTAAGGTTTTAATGAGAATGATAGGTTTTCCCTATATGGTGTAAGGAAAACTCAGTGATGGATTGGAGTACCATGGTATAATCGATCTGACCTTGCATCATGATAGGGGTTAACAGGATGGATGAGTGTGGCTTGGGGGGAATGAAATGAATTAAATATTGGAATTTTTGCTCGAGGAGTGGTTTAAGGAAAATAATTTGGTGGGGATCACACTATAGGTGATATAATTATGTGTTAGTTATTTTAAGTGATTTAAAGTAGATATTGAGAATAACATGCTAGTTGTAACATCCCAGAAATTTTAGAATATTAAATGACTTATTTTATAATTTGAATAAATAAAAATAAATTTTAATTATAAGTTATGATTAAATATTTAAAACTATATAACAATACTTAGAAATAATATTATTTTGTATTATTTTTCAAATAATAATACCTTTATTGAAGAATATAAATGATGACATATTAAATTGATAATATGTATATTTTGAAAAAGATATGAATTTATTTCATCAATTATTAATACAGGTGATAATTAATATAAAAAATTTATAGTTTTTAAATATTATGTTATGATATTTTTAAATAAATTATTATTTTCAAGAAAGAATATTTGACTATAAATTAATATGCAAAATTATAAATAAATATTGTTTTTTATAAATGTGGAATTATTTTGTTTAAAATAATATTTTTTAAAATGGTTATTTTTATAAAAATATAAGATTTGTATAATAAAAATTTATGATAATTTATATTAAAAGATTACTTGAAAAGTAAAATAAGTATATTAGATCTACTTGATATATGATAAAAACAATAATTGTGAAGATTAAAAACTAAATTTAAAATAGAATATATATATATATATTAAGTATCCAATTTGAATATAAAAAATATAAAAAATATAAAAAATAAAATAAAATTAAAATTTAATGGTAAATGAATATTCATATTTTAGAATATTAAATTTAATATATTTTGTTACTATGAATATATGAATATACATAATTATATGAGTATTATTAATATAAAATTATGATATAAAAATATCATATTATGAATTTAAGAATAATTTAAAATATGAATATTTTAAAAAAATGAAGGCATAAAGGGGTAAAAGGAGACCAAGTTTCATTTTTGTGAGGAGGAGGACAAGCGCAAGAGGTTCCTAGGAGAAACCCAACTCGGAATCGAATCTGAGGGCTTTGGGAGGCTAAGCTCATATGGATTAACTATAGAATAGGATGATCTAGATGCAGATAAGGGATTTGAGTACCGATAAGTGTTCGAAACTAGATGAAGGAGATCGACATCCAAATGCAGATTGATTTTCTGGAGGGGTTTCACATGCAGAAGGGGTGAAAGCAGTTCTTCATCATTATCATCCTATAAATCAATTTACAAGAATTTGTATATTATTTTGGGGTCTGAATCTTCCTTACAGGGTTATTTTAGGCTTATTAATACTTTGATTCATTGATTTCTTCAATTATTTGATGTTGGCAGTTATTATTGGTTATTTTTTTGAATTTTCTTTACCCCAACGTCTTTGTTTAACATAGTGGTTATGCTTGTTTTAAATGAGAATCGTTTTTGTCAATGATTTTGGTTATATTTGGATCGTTTTGTGTATAATTGTGGACCGGTGCTTCTCAAGGAAGTCTCCATTGAATTAATATAAACATGTTAGAAAATATATTATATATTTCTTATCAGTATTTAAACCTATTCTTAGATTTCATCACAAGATGAAGGAAGTCCTGAGACTTCTAATTTGTATTTCGTGCAAAGTTTAATGGATTAAATTTTAAAAAAATATGTCACAACCCGTCCTTGGGGCCCGTGCCGTGACTACCCCAAGCCCACCTTCCATAGGCCAGGGGCTGGCGACTAGCACCAAGGCGTAAATCCCGATAAAAAGGGAAGGTATTGCCTTTGTAAAGTAAACAAACACCACAGAGCAAGCAAGCAGTAGAAGTAAACACTAAGTAAAAACTGATACAAAAGTAAGTGCAGAAAAGTAAGTGGGCCAGTATACAAACCCAAATTCAAAGTAAAGTACAACTAGAAAGGGAAAACAACAACTGAAAGTAAAGCCGCAACCTTGAGCCATCCACTGGAAGTCCCACCTGAAGGGTGAGTACATATAGCCTCCACAGCTCCTCAGGTCCAATCGTCCGCTCCGAGTATGTCCCGCCTAGTGGTCCACCTCCGGGTACCGACTTGCTCCACAAGCCTCAACCGCGATCAGCGCTGTCCGTCGTCTGCAACCAACACAACGTAGTGTGGGCATAACCCATGCATGGGTGAGTATAATCTACTCAGTAGGGACCCTGAGACCCCCGGAGGTCTCCTAGAATCCACAAAGGATAATCCACAAAGGAAGATACAATCATGAAGTAACATCCCTCACCACTTAGGTATATGCCCATACATATACCTAAGTCATCAATTCTCGTTCGACTCCAACATCCGAGCCCGAGTACAACCCAGTCCACACAGGAAAACACAACCCATTCCACACAGGAAAGAAAAACGTAATCCACACAGGATATCAAGTCAAATTATCGAAGATAAGGATTGAATTTCAAGATTCATCTCACACAGGTATACTTCTTCGTATGACGGTAGAGATGATCAGATATTTCCACTGATTCATCTAAGCCGTCGGACCCAAAAAGGATTGATAGGTACTAACCCCCACAATGACCCACAAAAGATCGATAGGTAACTAACCCCCGCAATGACCCGCACAGGATCGGAGCCACACGGGATCTGTAGGCGCTGGTCCACACAGGACCGCTGAGCGCTGACCCACACAGGATCTGACCCACACAGGATCGGTAGCACTGATCCATGTAGGATCGCTGAGTGCTGTAGTCGTCGCCGTCAAATCCATATAGGATTTCTTCACAGTCATCATCGTCGTCGCAGTCGCAACCAGCTCTAGGGTTCCCGCACACAGCAAGCTCCTTCGGGAGGGTCCGCTCCACGAGCCGAGGGGCTGATACATTAACTGACACATAGTCTGGAGTTGATGTATCCAAAAGTTCTGTATCGTCAACAGGAACTCAACGTCACAGACGGAGCATCAATCGGACGCCCGGTCTAAGAGTTATTGGCCTTTTCGTTCCAGGGGCCCGGTTGGTTTTTAAGTCAAAACCAACCCGACCATACTCCAACTGCATCCAAACCTCGAGCGGAGTAAGCCAAAAGGTCTGTCTCACTAAGAGGAATCCTTCAAAGTCGACGGCACGTCAATCGGACGTCCAGAGCTCAAGTTATAAGCATTTCCGCTCCGAGGACCCAGTTGGTTTCGTGTACGAACCAACCCGGCCGAACCCAAAGGACTCCGAAACCTTGAGTTTAAGATATCGAAACAACTGTCTCGTTCCCAGGATCGCATCGCCGCTGACGGTGTGTCGATCGGAGGTCCGCAGCCCAATTTATGGGTAAAGGACCGAAATAGTCCGGTATTAGGGGGTTCGGGCCTGGTCCGACCCGGCCCGATACCACCTGGGTCGGCCCGAACCGGCCTGGGCGCGGCCCAGCCCAGCTGGCGTGGCCCGGCCTGGCCTGGGTGCGGCCCGGCCTGGCGGCCCAGTCTGGCGGACCGGCCAGGGCAGATGGCCCGGCGCGCTGGCGCCAGCCAGGGGCTCGGCCGTTTGGCCGAGCGGATGAGGGGGGGGGGGGGCTTGCCCCCCATTTTGTAACCGTGACCCCATTATGGGGCCGCTCAGCTGGCCAGCCGGGGGTTGTAACCCCCGACTTTTCCCCTGTCCGGCCGGCTGCTGCCGCCATGGGACCCGCAAGGGCCGGTCCCCCTGTTCCGACGCCGGCGGACCGGAACCGGCCGTCGGTTCCCCTGCTCCGCCGCAGCCCGGAACCGGCCGCGACCTTGGTCCATCCGGCGTGGCGTGACGGCGTCGTGCCCCTCCTCCGTGGCCCTACTCTGGCCACGGTGCTTTTGTGGTCCTCCGGCACGGCGCGACGACGCCGGCTCTTTGGTTCGTCTTCTATGGCGCTGTAGATTAGTTTGTTTCCAATGGCGCGGTGCGACAACACTGCGCTTCTCCGCCGTTCCTTTAAAAAATCCCGCGCGGTGCTTTGGCACCGCGTTGTCTTGCTCGTGCCACATCAATATCAAACAACCAAAAAGGGGAGGAGTGTCGGCCGTGTTCGTGCGGTCCGACCTCCTCCCGTTATTGCGATAACAGGTGGTTCAATTTGGAAGGAAGAAAATGACGGAAGTAATCACGAAATAGAAACGCATAAAACCCCTACCTCGTCAAACACGTTGAGCGAGGGTTCATCGTGGAAATAACTGTCACGGAAGAAGACGTCGCAGAAGGAGGAAGTCGCGTCGCCGATCTCCGAGGAATCCGGCGCTCTTCGAGTTCTTCGTCGAAGAGGAAGAAGTTCTTCAATCTCCTCAACTTTTCTCCCAAGACTCACACAACAAAAAAACAACCAAAAATAAAATAAGTTCATCACTTATTTTATTAACATAACATAAGCATTTGAATTTCAAACATTCAAATTAAACTCACTTAATTAAATAACTTAAGTTATCAAATTAATGGTGAGTTGAAGGAGTTAGAGAATATGAAGGTGTGGGGTTCGTGTGGGACCCACCACCCTCATAACCTCTCATGGGAAGTTGGGTGGTTTCCCCCAACTTCCACCCAAAGGTTTTAACCACTTAGAAAATAAAAATTGTAGTTAAATTTTTATTTTAACTTCCACAATTTTTATCAACTTCTCTATGAAAAAACAACTACGGAAAAGGTGTTCCTAAGAAATTACCGGCGCTGCGAATCCATTGGTGCCTCTGAAATTCAATTCCGAGCACCGGTTCAAAAGTTAGAAAAATCCGCTCGTTCGTTCACTGAACGTACCCGAGCTAAACTTCAGATAGAAATTCCAGGCACACCGGGCCTCGGAATCAAGTGCCGTCAGAAACTGCATTCTTGTAAAATTCCCAAGAAAATTAAGAAAAAATTTCCCTTGAATTTTACGGGTCTTTAAATTACTCCCACCTTAGGGATTTATGTCCCCGTAAAGGTACATCAAAAACTAGGGAAACAAATGTGGGTACTGGGCACGCATCTGAGCCTCCCGCTCCCAAGAGCTCTTTTGGAGGTTCCTGTGCTGCCATCTGATTCACACTAGAGGAATAGACCGTCCACATAGGACCCACTCCTGTCGATCCTCGATCTCCACTGGAACCTCTGCAAAAGTTGCCCCATCATCAATGTCCAGCTCCCCATGGTCAATGATATGCGTCGGGTCATGCACGTATCTCCTTAGTTGAGATACGTGGAATACATCGTGCACTCGGTGCAACTGAGGTGGTAGAGCCAGGCGATAAGCCACCTCGCCAATCCTGCTGAGAACCTGGAATGGTCCGATGAAGCGTTGAGACAACTTGCCGCCTTGGCCAAATCTCCGTATACCACGTCGAGGTGAGACCCGTAAGAAGACGTGGTCGCCATCCTCGAAATCCAGTGGCCTCCGCCTCCTATCATCATAAGAGTTCTTCCGGATCTGATCTGTCATCATATGCTCCTGGATGACCTAGACCTTCTCTGTCGTGGCCTGGACCATCTCTGGTCCCACAAGTGCTGACTCCCCAGGGTCTGTCCAGCATAGAGGAGATCTGCAAGGTCAGCCGTACAACGCCTCGTAAGGTGCCATCCCGATGGTGGAGTGGTAGTTGTTGTGGTACACGAACTCCACCAATGGTAGGTGGTCCTCCCAGCTGAGACCAAAGTTTAGGACACATGCACAGTGCATGTCCTCGAGAGTCTAAATGGTCTTCTCCATCTGACCATCCTTCTGAGGGTGAAAGGCGGTGCTCAGACGTAGCTGCGTCCCGAATGCCTCCTGGAACCCCTTCCAAAGCCAGGAAGTAAAGAGAGCATCTCGATCAGAGACGATAGATGATGGAACACCATGTAGTCGTACAATCTCTTGAACATAGAGACGTCCCAAGCTCTCCACTGAGCCCTGCTCTCTGATGGTTAAGAAGTGAGCCGACTTGGTGAGTCGGTCGACAATCACCCAAATGGAGTCGTGACCTCTGGAAGTGCGTGGATGTCCAGTCACGAAGTCCATAGATATCCCGTCCCACTTCCACTCCGGGACCTACAAGGGCTATACCAAGCCTGCTGGTACCTGGTGCTATGCCTTCACCTGCTGGCAGGTGAGGCTTCGAGAAACGAACTCTGCCACAACCTTCTTTATGCCCGGCCAGCAGTGATGTCGTCTGAGATCTTGGTACATCTTCGCCACTCCAGGATATACCGCCAAAGGAGAAGTGTGAAACTCTCTCAGCACCTCCTCCCATAAAGCAACTGGTACCAAGGTACGTCCTCTGAAAAGGACATCATGCTCTCCTCCCACGGAGAATCTATCAGGTGCCTATCCTGAGGATATCTGTGCACGCCGCGTCTCACAGTCGGCGTCCCCACACTGTGCCTCTCTGAACCACTGCAGTAGTGGAGGAGTGACTGTGAGTGACTGAAGGAAGGATGCTCCATCTCTATCCATGAAGGATATCTGCAAAGTGGCTAGCTGCTCTGTCGTCTCCCCAAGTAGATGGATGCCCGTCCTCATGCTGAGAGAATAAGATACTACGTTCCCCTTCCCAGGAGTATAGACTATCTCAAAGTCATAGTCTTGGAGGAACTCGAGCCATTGCCGCTATCTCAGATTCAGGTCCTTCTGTGAGAAGATGTACCTGAGACTTTGATGGTCAGAATAGACTGTAAAGCGCTCGCCCATCAGATAGTGTCGCCACATCTTCAGAGAGAAGACCAATGCTGCTAACTCCAGGTCATGGGTAGCGTAGTTCTGCTCATGCTGCCTCAACTGGCGTGATCCATAGGCGATCACTGCCCACTCCTGCATCAGGACACATCTGAGTCCGGTCCCTGATGCATCGCAGTAAACTAAGTACCCTACTCCCTCCTCCAGCAACCTCAAGATAGGCGCGCTGGTCAATCTCTGTCTCAGCTCCTGGAAGCTCTGTTGACATCTGTTTGACCACACAAAGGGTTTCCCCTTCTTCTTCAAAGCTGAGAGTGGTGCCGCAACTCTGGAGAAGTCTGGCACAAATCTCCGGTAGTACCCAGCTAGTCCCAAGAAACTCCGCACCTCTGTCACGCTCCTGGGTGGCTCCCAAGCTAGCACTGCCTCGATCTTTGTAGGATCCACCGCAACTCCCGCCTCAGAGATGACGTGTCCCAAGAAGTGGACCTCGCCTATCCAGAAACGATACTTTTAAAGCTTTCCATAAATTTGGTGCTCTCAGAGTGTTTCTAGTACAACCCGTAAGTGGTAGGCGTGCTCCTCCTCAGTCGTTGAGTATATCAAAATGTCGTCTATGAAGACCACGACAAATCGATCGAGGTATGACTGAAATATCCTGTTCATGAGGGCCATGAACACTGCTGAAGCATTGGTTATGCCGAATGGCATAACCAAGAACTCATAGTGGCCATACCGACATCTGAAGGCCGCCTTCTGCACATCCTCGTCCCAAACTCTGAGCTGATGATAGCTTGACCTGAGGTCTATCTTCGAGAACCACCATGCTCCCTTGAGCTGATCGAAGAGGTCATCAATCCTCGGCAGCGGATACTTGTTCCTCACTGTCACCTGGTTCAGGCGACGATAGAAGCTCCCGTTCGCCTTCTTGGCGAACAATATCGGGGAAGCCCAGGGTGAAACACTGGGCCGGATGAAACCCTTGCCCTGCAAGTCCTCCAACTGTACCCGTAGCTCTCGAAGTTCAGTGGAGGCCATCCGATATGCTGGAGTGGATATCGGGGCTGTCCTAGGGTACATTTCAATATAAAAGTCTACCTCTCTACGAGGAGGTAGTCCCAAAATGTCATCGGGAAAAACGTTCGCATACTGATCCACCACTGCAGGAAAACCATGACTCTGCACATCAACTGCTCCTAGGATGAGGCTAGCCAACTGATGAGTGATGGGCTGTCCTCTCCTCTTCAGAAGTCCATCCTGTGCTGCGAAGACTCCCTTCTCACTGGTGAAGGTGAACCTGCTTCCGTCGGTGCGTACACATCGCACTTTGCTCCTCATACAGTCAATTTGATCATGGACTGCAGATAACCAATCCATGTCCAAGATGACATCGTAAGGCCTCGACTCCACTACAAGAAGAACCCAGCCGAAGCTCTCGCCTCCTAGAGTAAGCTCACACTGCCAGAACCAGTGCATAATCGTCGAGTCTTCTCCCGTAGGAGTCTCTAGCCGTAAGGATCGAGACAACGGCTCCATCGGAATCTCTGAGCTCCGAACAAGGGCAGCAGCTATGAAAGAATGACTCGCTCTTGTGTCTATAAGAACTGCAGCAAGGGTGGAATAGAAACAGATAGTACCTCAAATCATCTCGAGCGTACCGTGGTCGTAGGCCTCCGCTGCCTGAAGCTGTGCCTATCTCTGCCCGCCAGCTCCCTGTGGTCGGGGTGGACCTCCTGGTGGAGGTGGTGGTAGAGCCTTAAAGCGTCGCCCACCACCTGCTGCTCGGCCAGCTCCTCTGCCTCATCCGCCTGCTCCCTGCAGACCGCCACGGTCGACACTCTGCCTCTGCCTGGGTGGTCCCTCAACCGTCTGCTGCTCCTTGGCATGGCGGGTCGGGCAGTCACGAGCCATATGGCCCTGCCCGCCACATGCGTAACACTGTCTGCCTCTCGAAAGACTGGCCCCGCGCTGTGTACCCCACACTGCTGAGCCAGTGTCCTGAGGTTGTCTGCCTGAGGGTCTGGTCTACCTGGACCCATGAGTCATCCGTCGACTACCTGCTGCAGAAGACTCTGCTACGTGCCGCCCTGCGGTAGGTCTCGCTACTGAAGTAGGCTCATCAAGGAAGCTCTCGATCAGAAGGGCTCGCTCCAGTACTCCTGCCTGTGTCAGAATGCTGAGGGAGATCAGCGATGCCCTGATCTCCTGCCTCAAGCCCTGCTCAAAGGTCCGGGCCCAGAAGAATGAGTCCTGTACCATGTTCGTTGAGTAGCGCGAGAGATCAGTAAATCTCACCGAGTACTGGGCGACCGTCAAGCTGCCCTGCCGTAGCTGAAGAATCTCCTGGATGCGCCCCACACGGAGGGTGGATAGGACGAACTCCGAGCGAAAGAGGCTCTAAAAGTCCGTCCAGAGGAGAGATGCCTCATCGTGCACCTGGAGCATCAAGCTCCACCATCTGCCTGCTGCCGCGTGCAGTAGGCTCGCTGCGAGGATCACCATGAGGTCCGCTGGTGTCCTCACTAACCTGAAAACCCATACAACTGCCTCCAGCCAATCCTTGGCTACCTGAGGGTCCATCTCCCCGCGGAACCTAGGTGGTCGCTGACGCTGAAACTCATGCAGTGCACTAAGGCGACGTGCATCGTTAGCGGCTAGGGCTGGTAGCATCGGTGGCTCGGCGGGTAGAGGTACCGTCGGTGCCTCTGCTGTCAAAGGGCCCTGTACCGAGGCCTCGTCGCTCGGTGGGCTGTCGTCGCACACAACTCTCGGAACCCTAGCTGGCTGCCGTCGTGGGGCCATCCTAAAAAGAGACAGGTGAGCCACGGTCAAACAATATACCTGGTGAGCTGACATAAAGTAATCACAAAGAAAAATTGAATCACACATGCAATCAATGTTTTTGTGTATTAAGTCAGAAATCAGAAGTTAGGGTCCTGGTGTACGGATACGTCGGCCGCCGCACTAACACTGGACTCCCTGGACTGATAACCACACCCAATAAGTTTAACACTATTGCTTCATATAGAAGAAAGATCAGATTCCAAAGTTCTGCGGTGAAACCAAACTCATCTGATACCAATTTGTCACAACCTGTCCTCGGGGACCGTGCCATGACTACCCCAAGCCCACCTTCCATAGGCCATGGGCTGACAACTAGCACCAAGGCGTAATTACCGATAATAAGGGAAGGCATTGCCTTTGTAAAGTAAACAAACACTACAGAGCAAGCAAGAAGTAGAAGTAAACACTAAGTAAAAACTGATACAAAAGTAAGTGGGCCAGTATACAAACCCAAACTAAAAGTAAAGTACAACTGGAAAGGGAAAACAACAACTGAAAGTAAAGCCACAGCCTTGAGCCGTCCACTGGAAGTCCCACCTGAAGGGTGAGTACATATATCCTCCACAGCTCCTCGGGTCCAACCGTTCGCTCTGAGTATGTCCCACCCAGTGGTCCACCTCTGGGTACCGACCTGCTCTGCAAGCCTCAACAGCGATTAGTGCTGTCCGTCATCTGCAACCAACACAACGTAGTGCAGGCATAGCCCGTGCAGGGGTGAGTATAAGCTACTCAGTAGGGACCCCGAGACCATCGAAGGTCTCCCAGAATCCACAAAGGATAATCCAAAAAGGATAATCCACAAAGGAAGATACAATCACGAAGTAACATCCATCACCACTTAGGTATATGCCCATACATATACCTAAGTCATCAATTCTCGTTCTGCTCCAACATCCGAGCCCAAGTACAACCCAGTGCACACAAGAAAACACAACCCATTCCACACAGGAAAGCAAAACATAATCCACACAGGATATCAAGTCAACTTATCGAAGATAAGGATTGAATGTCAAGATTCAGCTCACACAAGTATACTTCTTCGTATGACGGTAGAGATGATCAGATATTTCCACTGATTCATCTAAGCCGTCGGACCCACAAAGGATCGATAGGTACTAACTCCCACAATGACCCACATAGGATCGATAAGTAACTAACCCCTGCAATGACCCACATAGGATCGGACCCACACAGGATCTTTAGGTGCTGGCCCACACAGGACCACTGAGCGCTGACCCACATAGGATCTGACCCACACAGGATCGGTAGCACTGATCCACGTAAGATCGCTGAGTGTTGTAGTCGTCGCCGTCGAATCCACGGAGGATTTCTGCCGAGTCATCATCGTCGTCGCAGTCGCAGCCAGCTCTAGGGTTCCCGCACACAACAAGCTCGTTCGGGAGGGTCCGCTCCACGAGCCGAGGGGCTGATGCATTAACTGACACATAGTCCGGAGTTGATGTATCCAAAAGTTCCGTATCGTCAACAGGAACTCAACGTCACAGACGGCGCGTCAATCGGACGCCCGGTCTGAGAGTTATTGGCTTTTTCGTTCCAGGGGCCCGATTGGTTTTTAAGTCAAAACCAACCCAACCGTACTCCAACTACATCCAAACCTTGAGCAGAGTAAGCCAAAAGTTCCTTCTCACTAAGAGGAATCCTTCAAAGTCGACGGCACGTCAATCGGACGTCCAGAGCTCAAGTTATAAGCGTTTCCGCTCCAAGGGCCCGGTTGGTTTCGTGTACGAACCAACCCGGACGAACCCAAAGTATTCCGAAACCTTGAGTGTAAGATATCGAAACGACCGTCTCATTCCAAGGATCGCATCGCCGCTGACGGTGCGTCGATCGGAGGTCCGCAGCCCAAGTTATGGGTAAAAGACAAAATAGTCTGGTATTAGGGGGGTTCGGGCCCGGTCCGACCCGGACCGATAACCCCTGGGTCGGCCCGAACCGGGTCGAACCGTCCCGGGTCCGGGTCCGGCCCGCTTGGGCACGACCCGACCCAACTGGTGTGGCCCGGCCCGGCCTGGGCACGGCTCGGCCTGGCCTGGGCGCGGCGCAGCCCGGCTGGTGTGGCCCGGTCTGGCAGACCGGCCAGGGCAGTCGGCCCTGCACGCTGGTGCCAGCCAGGGGCTTGACCGTTTGGATGAGCGGATGAGGGGGGGGGGGGGGTTCCTTCCCCCCATTTTGTAACTGCGGCCCCATTATGGGGCCTCTCAGCTGGCCAGCTGAGGTTTGTAACCCCCGGCTTTTCCCCTGTCCGGCCGGCCCGCCCCGGCCGGCCGGCTGCTACCGCCACGGGACCGGCAAGGGCCGGTCCCCCTGTTCCGACGCCGGCAGCCCGGAACCGGCCGCCGGTTCCCCTGCTCCGCCGCGGCCCGGAACCGGCCGCAACCCCACTCCAGCCACGATGCTTTTGTGGTCCTCCGGCACGACGCGACGGTGCCGCGTCTTTGGTTCGTCTTCTACGGTGCGGTGCGACGGTGCCGCTGATTAGTTTGTTTCCAACCGCACGGTGCGACGGCGCCACGCTTCTCCGCCCTTCATTTAACAAATCTCGTGCGGTGATTTGGTACCGCGTTGCCTTTCTCGTGCCGCATCAATATCAAACAACCAAAAAGGGGAGGAGTGTCGTCCGTGTTCATGTGGTCTGACCTCCTCCCGTTATTGCGATAACAGACAGTTCAATTTGGAAGGAAGAAAATGATGGAAGTAATCACGAAATAGAAATGCATAAAACCCCTACCTCGTCGAACACGTTGAGCAAGGGTTCGTCGTGTAAATAACTGTCGTGGAAGAAGACGTCGCAGAAGGAGGAAGTCGCGTCGCCGATCTCCGAGGAATCCGGTGCTCTTCGCATTTTTCACGTTCTTCGTCGAAGAGGAAGAAGTTCTTCAAGCTCCTCAACTTTTCTCCCAATACTCACACAACAAACAAACAACCAAAAATAAAATAAGTTCATCACTTATTTTATTAACATAACATAAGCATTTGAATTTCAAACATTCAAATTAAACTCACTTAATTAAATAACTTAAGTTGTCAAATTAATGGTGAGTTGAAGGAGTTAGAGAATATGAAGGGGTGGGGTTCGTGTGGGACCCACCACCCTCATAACCTCCCATGGGAAGTTGGGTGGTTTCCCCCAACTTCCACCCAAAGGTTTTAACCACTTAGAAAATAAAAATTGTAGTTAAATTTTTATTTTAACTTCCATAATTTTTATCAACTTCTCTTGTGAAAACGAAACTCCGGAAAAGATGTTCCTAAGCAATTACCGGTGCTGCGAATCCATCAGTGCCATCGTAATTCAATTCCGAGCACCGGTTCAAAAGTTAGAAAAACCCTCTCATTCGTTCACTGAACGTACCCGAGCTAAACTTCAGATAGAAATTCCGGGCACACCGGGGCTCGGAATCAAGTGCCGTCAGAAACCGTGTTCTTGTAAAATTCCCAAGAAAATTAAGATAAAATTTCCCTTGAATTTTTCGGGTCTTTACACAATATCCATTCATTATTATTAAATTCGGTATCCAAGATCTTAAAATATCATCCCAACTGAAATAAATGCATTGATATAAATCAATGTACTGAACTCTTCTGTTAATATTAGATATATTATACATAGCACAAGAGTCTATATAATATTATTTCCACTCAAGTTTATTTATTCTAAACTATTTCGGCACACCATGCATAAGACAAATAGGAGAGAGAGTGAGTCTTCTTCCTAATAGAAGAAAAGGGAACCAATTTTCTTTTATAATTCTATAAGGTAAGGGAAAAAATTATTATTTTAAAAAAATAACTTATTTGAAATTATGGTTTTTACATATACATGTACTATGTTTTTAGAATTTTTATTTTCAAATTATTAATTAAAATAATTATTCTCAAATGTTTAATTTTCAAAATTTTATTTTTGAAAGAAAACTTATTATTAATCTCAAAACTTGAAATGATTTTGTTTTCCCATGAATTTCATACATATTATTATATATGTCCATATTCTATATTTAATTATTACATACCATAAATTTTAATACAAGTGATTTTTTAATGCATTTATGTTCATGTATTTTAAATGTAACACTTTTCTAGAAAATGAATTTCTCTGAAAAATGATATTTTTCTAAACTAGAAGTTATTTAATTATTTTATTCTATGGAAATAATATATATAATATTTTGAAAAGTTTTTAATGGGATATTTATGAGAAATAAAGATCTTTAACAAATTTTTTCTTAAAATTTGACACTTGGTATCGAATAAGATGATGAGGAATGGAGAGTGAACCCACAACATCAATGGGTCATTGTCCTAGAAGTGATACTTAAAGTTGCCTCATTGTTTTCTTAAGATTTTCCAAGTATCATTTTAATATATTTTTTTTTGTTTTTAAAAAGGTTTTTAAGGAGACATCTAGTTATTTTTCAAAGGGTATTTCTAAAATACATTTTCAAAATGATAAGTTTTTTTAAAAGGTTTTCAAAAATTATTTTTCATAAAAACCCTAACTTATTATTTTGGAAAGTTATATATATAATATAAAATATTTTTTATTTGATATCAAATGTTTTTAAAGGAATTTAAAATTATTTTTCACTGGTTTTAAGACTCCTTAATGGGTAATTTTATGCTCAATTGAAGTTTTAAAATATTTTTCATAGGTTTAGTAGAAATTCAAAATGTGATTATTTCATATAAGGAGGTAGCACACGTGAAGATAATTAGTCAATTGTATAAATTTTGTATAACTATGATAAATTTTATGTCTATTACTAATTTTTCAAAACCTAAACCAAGAAATATCCTTGGTCGTATAATTTACTATGTATTTTTCAATTACTTTTTAATGAAAAAAATACACAACATTATTTTAGTTCCGAATCTAGAAGTGTAGGTTCGGACTGTCACAACAGTATCATAGTAATGGTCTAGAAAAATTTAGAGATTAGGTGTTTCCGTTTTAGGAATACTCCAAGTGATAGAAGTTTCTTTTGAACTTCTAGGCAATTAATTACACTTGAGAATATATAAGTTTAACAGTTCTATCATTTCTTAATTTTGAATATGGAAATTCATAATTTTCTTATGTACGATGAACGAATTGCGAGAGCGCAATTCCTTTAAATGGGGGAGAATATAACATCTTGGAAATTTTAGAATATCACATGGATTGTTTTTTAATTTAAATAAATCAAAATAAATTTTGATTATAAGTCAGGATTAAATATTTAAAACTATATAACAATACTTAGAAATAATAATATTTTGTATTATTTTTCAAAGAATAATACCTTTACTGAAGAATATAAATGATGATATATTAAATTATTAATATGTATATTTTAAAAAAGATATGGACTTATTTCATAAATTATTAATACAAGTGATAATTAATATGAAACATTTATATTTTTCAAATCTTATGTTATAATATTTTTAATTAAATTATTATTTTCAAGAAATAATATTTGGTTATAAATTAATATGAAAAATTATAAACAAATATTGATTTTTATAAATGTGGAATTATTTTATTTAAAAGAATATTTTTTTATTAAAATGGTAATTTTTTTAAAATATAAGATTTGTATAACAAAAATATATTCTAATTTATATCAAAATATTATTTGAAAAGTAAAATAATTCTATTGAATCTACTTGATATATGATAAAAACAATAATTGTTAAGATTAAAAACTAAGTTTAAAATAGAATATATATGTATATATACACACACATGTATATTAGGTATCCAATTTTAATATAAGAAAAATATAAAAAATAAAAAAATAAAAAATAAATAAAAATTTAATTGTAAACGAATATTCATATTTTAGAATATTAAATTTAATATATATTTTTTACTATGAATATATAAATAGACATAATTATATGAGTATTATTAATATGTAATTATGATATATGAATATAATATTATGAATTTTGGAATAATTTAAAATATGAATATTAAAAAAAACAAAGGCATAAGGGGGGAAAAGGGGATCGATTTTCATTTTTGTGAGGAAGAGGCTGAGAATAGGAGGTTCCCGGGAGAAACCAAGCTTGAAATCAAATCTGAGGGCTTTAGGAGTCTAAGAATAGATGGATTGACTGCCAAAGAGGAAGATCTAGATGTGGATAAGGTCTTTGAGTGCTAATGAAGGTTCAAACCTGGATGAAGGCGATCGACCACCAGAAGAAGATCAATTTGTTGGAGTGGTTTTACATGCAAAAGGGGTGTGAGATGTTCTTCATCATCGTCATCCTATAAATCGATTTATAGGTTTGTTTATATTATTTTGGTGTCTTATTCTTCATTATAGGGTCATTTTTGTCTTAACAACACCTTGATTCATCGATTTCTTTAATTGTTCAATGTCGAAATTCCCTATTAGTTGTTTTGGATTTTATTTACCCCAACATATATTTTAACACAGTGGATATTCTTATTGTAAATTCAAATCATTTTTGTCAACAATTTTGATTGGATTTAGATTGTTTTGTGTATGGTTGTGGACCGATTCTTCTTAAAGAAGCCTCTATTGAATTAATCTAAACATGATAGAATATATATATATTTTATATGAGTATTTAAACATGTTCTTATCTTTTATCACAAGATGAAGTAAGTCCTGATACTTTTAATCTATATTTTGTGAAGAGTTGAATGGATTAAATTTTAAAATAATATCCATTAATTATTTTCATATTTGGTAGCCATGATTTTCAAAACTCATCCTAAATGAAATAAATGAATCGATATAAATCAATGTATTGTCTTCTTTTATTAATATTAAATATATTATACATAGCCCAAGATTATATATAAGCATCCTTGATACTCGAGTTTATCTATTCTAAAGTGTTGTGATACACTATGCGTGAGATAAATATAAGAGAGAGAGTGATTCTTCTACCTAATATAAGAAAAAGGGAACAAATTTTCTTCTGCAATTCTATAAGGTAAGGGAAAAAATTATTATTTTTAAAAAATCCCCCTTTTCAAATTATGTTTTTACATATAGCTGTACTATTTTTTAGAAGATTTATTTGAAAATTATTAAGGAAAATAATTATTCTCAAATGTTTATATTTTCAAAAGTATATTTTTGAAATAAAAATTATTATTAATCTCAAAACTTGAAATGATTTTGTATGCCCATGAATTTCATACATATTAGAAGATATGGTTATATTCTATATTTGATTATGACATGTCATGCATTTTAATACAAGTAATTTTTTAAATGTTTTTATGTTCATGTCTTTTAAATATAAGTAACTCTTCTATGGAAAATGGATTTCTCCTAAAAATTAGATTTTTCCAAACTATAAATCATTAAATTATTTTATTCCAAATAATATATTTAAGACTCTGAAAAGTTTTTAATGATTTATTTATGATAAAGGAAGATCTTTAATTTTTTTTCTTAAAATTCAGAACTTGGTATCATATGAGATAAAGAAGAATGGGGAGTGAACCCACGAACTCAATGTGATGTTTCCCTACAAGTGATAGTTTAAGTGGAATCATAGTTTTCTTAAGATTTTCCAATTATCATTTTAATCCATAAAATTATTATTATTTTCAAAAATGTTTTTAAGGAAAAATCCATGTATTTTTGAAAGGGTATTTTTGAAATGAATTTTTAAAATGATAAATATTTTTAAAAGGTTTTTGAAAAGTTTTTTTTATAAAAAACCTAGATTATTATTATGTAAAGTTATATATATAATATCAAATATTTTTTATTTGATATAAAATGTTTTCAAATGAATTTTAAAGTATTATTCACTGGTTTTAAACCCCCTTACTAAGCAATTTTATACTGGCCCCAAGTTTTAAAATATTTTTCATAGGTTTAGTAGAAATTTAAAAGGTGATTATTTCATATAAAGAGGTAGAACATGCAAATATAATTAGTTAATTGTATAAATTTTGTATAACTCAGATAAATTATAAGGCTATGCCTAATTTTCCCAAAACTAGACATGAAAAGATCCTTGGTTTTATAATGTACTGTGTATTTTTAAATTAATTTTTAATGAAAAAATACACAACATATTTTGAATAATGAATCTATAAGTGTAGGCTCGGGTTGCCACACTAGTGGACCCAATTAGGAGGCGTTTTTGGTTTGATTATAGTGCTTGGATGAAAGTGTTCAGGTTATGTATAGTAAATAGAAAATACCCATATGGGGGTATAGGTTAATGAAAATCAAGTTAGGTTAGAACGTGTAGTAACCGAAAACTTCTAGGCCTAGGATGTTGGTTGAGTGGTAGAAATTGGTGCGTATTTTAGGAAATTGGTTAGTTGGTGATTGGGTATCCAAAAATTTTGGTGCTCATGGGTAGTAAATTAACATATGAAATAGGGAAAGGCTACATGTTATGGATGTGGTCTCAGGTGCGAGACTTATGAGAGTAAGAGGGTAGTGCTTGGGTGTGATGCCAAGTGAGTGATAAATTGGCATATACCAGTGATGTCAACCAATGAGTGCAACATTAGTGAATTGAGAATTTTAAAATAAATTTGGGAGTGAGGAATTGTTGTAGAATTGGTGGAAATAATCAATTTTTTGATGCATGAGCTAGTGAGATTTTTTTACAGTGGTGTCAGTTTGGGTACAATATTGGCACAACCATAACTAGAGGGAATGCGACATTTGGTTCATGAATCACATATTGGTGACCTAGATGGTTCATAATGTATGCATAAGAAGACTTATTAAGGATGAGAATTGTTATTGTGGGGAGGTTGTAATGACCCGCACTATTATGGGTTAGTAAAATCTGGAGGAATTTCAATTTTTTATTCATTTTTTGTCCTAGAGAGGGGGATTTTTTGTGAATTAGGAATAATATATGAATTATGAGAGTTTTAATTCCTTTTAGTAATGTTTTTAAATATGGTTTGAGGCTCAGTTAATGCCTCAATTACTCGGGTAAATGTTGGGAAAAGGGTCAGTGTAATGGCTGGTGTATGTAGAAATGAGATGTTGGACCGGGTAGGGACATGGAAGTGTATAAATTGGTTGTGAATTAATGATTAGAAAGTTGGATGGGCTAGAGGCTATTACTAATTCTATTTTTTAAACAGTTTTTTGGTTTTAAGGGGATCCCTCGGTGATGAGAACAATTGGAAGAGTATGATTTTTGTTAGAGTTGGTACCCTAGAACCAACTTCTGTATACTTTATGACTACATTTATTCATAGTGTTGAATATTAATAAACTACTTCTCACATAATGATTTTTTTCTACATGACATAACATGTGATAATGTTCTAAGATTAATTTTTACATTGAAAGGTCATAACAGTTCCCCACTATGATGAGAATCCAAAAGTTCCATGAAAATATTCTTAAATATATATTCTATAGTCAGATGAAATAATTTTAGAGGCATAAATGATATAGGATATTAGTGGTGGATACTCATAGGACTTTGAGGTACCATCTCATGGTGTATGCCCTTGGTAATTTCCAATGTAGGATATTATGAGAATGAGATCTTCCATTAGGAAATCCACATTTATACATGTCATTGGATGTTCCTATCTATAAATGTGTGTATTGATCCTTATACTTTAATATTTTTATTAATAAATATTATTATTCATATACTTTTATGTATTAATTAAAACCATGTTGACATATGTTCATGGTGAAGTATGATACGTTGGGTACATCATAAGTAATATTTCATTAATGAATAATGTGAGAAAGGATTTTCCCCTTATGTTCTTTAATAAAATTTGATATCTCAGGCCCTTTTATGGAGTTGATACAACCTAAATAAATTCATGTCCAAGGTTTTTTGTGAGAAAGTTCAATTATGAAAATTAAAATAAAGAGTCATCAAGCACATAGGTTGATGTAATTGGCATGTAACCTGCTTGATTACAAATATCATGATAAAGAGATTATACTACACAGTAAGCATCCATATGAGGTTTTATATTGTTTTGACTTTAAATTTTTTCTCTATGGGTGCCTTGGAATGTTTCTAGATGCTAACCTTGGAATTTGGGATGTTTTTCTTAATGTTACTGAGAAAGAGGCCTAGATTGTCACACACTAAGTGTATCCTGAACCTCAGTTAAATAATAATATTATTTATTATTTAACTTGTTGAGTAAATATTATTCTTGTATCTAGTTTAATAATTATTAATGTTTAATTGATCACATATATTCAATCACTAGTTATTTGAGAGAATATTTTATAAGAAAAATATTTAAATAATATTTATTTTATTTAATAAATATAATATTTATTTATTTATTAGTGAATAATGCAGTGATATTTATTTATTAAACAAATAGTCAATATTCAAGGTCCGATAAATATTATGGAGGAATTATGGAAAGATTTTATAGTCTGTTGAGAAATAATATATATTAAATATTATTTTAATAAATAATATTTAATTAATTCGCCCGTTTTGTGCACGTCAATAAATAATAATAATAAAATTATTTCTAATTAAGAGGTTTCCATTTTGTTTGGTTGTGCACAAAAACACCTGGAGAATTCTCTTAAATACCTAAAGCGCTCCCTCTCCAAGAATGCTATCAAGTATGGAGAAAGACCCACCACCACCACCACTGTTGATTCTAGAGAGATCAAAGAAAATCCTTCTTGAAGCGATTCTTAGTGTGATCAAAGACATATAACACAAGCAGGATCCATCGTGCTAGCACCCGAAGATTCCTATGATGATGTCTGAAGGTTCTTAGAGCACTTGTGGATAACCATCAGAAGGATTTTACACTTTATTCCTACAATGAAATGATGACACAACATAAATATGTTGTCAGATTCATCAATGAATAAAAAATTCATCACAAGGTAATTATTTAATTTATTAAATTAATTATAAATCATTATGGGATAATCCAATATTCTAGTTCCAATTTTCTCACATAAATTAATCTTTGATTCAATTCCATTGGTCACAACATTTATCATCGATGTACATCTTAGATTAATCATCGATTAGGAAAAAAGTTGAGTTGGACATACCCCATCAGATGCTTCTGCTGCACCCGATACCTTCAAGTGGTATCATAGGGGTCACATAATTATTGATAATTATTTTAATATCAATGATTGATTTACACTTTTATCCTTAGTTTTAAATTCTTGTTTAATTATTATTTAATCCAAATTATAAGTTCTTATCTTCTTCCCCTTTGTTCTTAAAAATGTAATCAATTTCGATTAATTTTATGAATAAAGAACATTCAAAGAACTCATCTAGAGGTATTAAGGATTCTGGACAAATAACACAAGAGTACAGGTCTTGTATCCTGTTGGTACATTCTGTGTACCCATTTTTAATGTACTATGATATTTTATGAATTAATTTAGAATTAATTCAATCAGTGTGCATCTATTACACACAGTGTGTATTTAAATACACTACATGTTGACCGGTCTATCCCGGAACACAATTAGATGAACTAAATGATGTGTAACATTCATACACGATGTGTAGTCTATTTGTCAAAGATGGGCCATGTATTTTCTTACATGATCTACATGACAGGTTACCATGTATCTCAAAGACCACATGACATGTATCCCATGTGCACATCGTGTACTCCATTAATTTCCATGGCATGATTACACACCTAGTCCTTAGGCACGTACCATAGATGGATGATGAGAACTAAACACGACATATAACTGGATTATACATGCCATTTATATTATCAATTTATGCACAATTCAAAATAAATTTATTATACTGCTTAAAAATTATCAATATGTGTCCCTCATGTCATTTATTTGACTATGTACACACCATGTGATGAGTTATATATATATATATTAGATGTTTAATTAATTTCTACATAATATTACAAACTATATATCATGTATAAGTTATAATATAGTCATTAATATAAATGCATTGAAAGATAACATGGTATGTAAATAACATGAATTCTGCGTGTCATTGTAGTTAACTTGTACATTCCATGAAAATATATAATAATTCGTGCATGCCACATGCCTCATGGGTAAAGAGTATACAAATATAATAAACGCTAGGTAGTTTAGACGGGTACTCACCGTATTGCCTCTAAGGTATATGTTTCGTATATAGTTGATTTTAAATAAATTTATTTAATTTGTTTAAAAATATAATGGATGAGAATTTCAAGAAATTTATGATGAGAATGAAGATAAAAGAGTTTATTAATTAATGAAGATAATTAATTGATTAAAATGAGATTGATCTTAAATAATAATGATTAGAATTGAATGAAAATTTATTAAATTCATAATTCGTTTCATGTATGTGGATGATCATGAGCATAGACCAAATGTTTTTATGTTTCTGGTTTCCTTTTTAATTAATTATTTTATTAAATTGTTGGACTTTGTGTCATCCCTCCTCTCATTATATAAGGTCCCACATGCCCATAATTTCCTTTAATGGAAGCCCATTAACCAATCCTTTGGTTCCCCTCATCCGCTTGTAAGTAAAATCTTTTGTGATGGATAAATATCCCAATCTAGTGGAATAAGTTGATGTTTGGATCTGAGGTAAAACCAATCCAAGTGGTACATGGGTGGATAAGTGGAAGTCTACAACATGAACCAAGTCATGGTTCAAGGTTTTTTACCCAATGTTGACAATTAATTTATCATATTCTAAATAAATAAACCATTAGTAAATTCTCATGATCATAAAACTCTATTTCTTTTCAATTTTTTTGATTAATTTCATTATGGATGTTTTGTCACGATCACATGAATTAATGAATTAACATGCATGAAAGATAGAACTAAAATAAATTGGATTATGCATAAATTTTATTTAAACATGGTTAATCACTTAAGTAAATCCACTTAATATTAACAAGCATGTAATAAAGAAAAAAATGGGAAATTTTCACATAAAGATAAAATACCTCTTATATATATATTAATTCAGTATAGCCTTCCACTAATTAAGTTAAAATAAAATCATAGTTTAAAGTGCTTGACTGACCCAAGTCAGGGTTATTTCAATTATCGGGGAATTCTAACATGATTTTTTGGGTCAACTTAACTTAGTTAACATCAAATTTCAACTACCCAAGTATTACTTGGTGTAACTAAGAGGCAATGGTTGAGGAAATTTGATTTAAGAATTTTAGGATTAGGGATTTCACTCAACAAATCAAGGAATTGTGAGTTAATACAGTTGGAAATCCCTACGTAAAACCCATAAAATAACTTGTTAGACACAAGTATGGGTTATCCAAAGGGAAATATGGGTCCTTTCAACTAAAATTTCTAACAAATAGGATGTTCTAAACCAAACAGCGAGAGATATTGGGTTTTGATAAAATAGTAGGAGATTAATAAATATAATATTTATTATCAACTTTTATCTGATAAAGTAATAATATTTTACTATTATTAATTATAGAAAGGACAATAAATATGAATTAAAATAGATCACTATGATATATAATTGATAAGGACAACCTTTTCACTAGCATTGATTTCCAAGAATGTCAAAGGTTCTTACACGTTATTCTATTCCATGAAAGTAAATTATATGTGATGGAAAACCCTATTCCTTAAGAACACGGACAAAAGAATAGTGAGGAAGAGATATCTCTCTATGAGGAACATTTAAATGACTCCAAATATGTCCAATGTTTCATGCTATAATCCATGAACAATGATATTATAAGGCAACATGAAGACATGGATGCATGTAACATGATGAATTATCTTCATGATCTCTATCAAGATAATAAAAGAAAAGAGAGATGTGAGATCTCCAATTCATTGTTTATATATATTCTTGGAGATTCATCACCAAATTAGCCTCATGTATTCAAGTTTATTGGCTATTTAAAAAGTATATTCATCTTGGAAATTAAATTCTCAGATGAGTTGCACATAGATCTCATCCTTTCCTCACTACCCAAGTCCTTATCCAGTTTTATTATTAATTATAACAGGATAAATAATGAGAAAAGTATTTAGGAACTTCTTACTCTCATTTACTAAGTTGATAAGTACATGGAGTGTGACAAACTTGTGGTCCTTATAGTGAAAAAGAAAAGGAAGAACATGGAAAATGAGCCCAATACTCATAACAAGTGTAAATATCCCAAGAACCATCCTTCTAAGATGAGTAATATCTAAAGGGAGGCAAATAAAAAGGAAATAGTATGTTTTTCATGTGGAAATCAAGGAAACTAGAATATAAAATTCATATCGATGCAAGGGAAATCTAAAATTGCATTAGTTATGAAGTTTAATATTTCTATATCTATAAATTTGGTATTAGATATAACTTGTGGTGATAACATATGTATCCAAATGAAAAAAAGTAGATTCTAAAAGATTTCTAGAGGAGAGGTGGATTTGTGGGATACAAATGAGGTGAGACTGGATACTCAAACCATTGGAGACTACCACCTTCCATTTCTAACAATATTGATCTTGGTTTTAAAATATTTTTATTATATACTAACTGTTAACAAAATCATAATTTATATATCCTACCTAGATAGAAATGTTTTTGTTTTCAAGTTTGGAAATAAAATATTTTTCTTTTATAAATATTTCACATGTTATGGTATGTCACATTTAAATGATGACATTTATGTATTAAATTAAAAATTCCAAGTATTAAAAATTGACAATTAATCATGCTCGTATGAATCATATAACACCCAGCTATGGTATCACTATCTTGGTCAAGTAAATGAGAAGTATATGAAAATGATCAATCAAGATAGATATTTATATTATTTTTAGATAAAACTACTTGAAAGATGCCATGATTATTTACAAGGAAAAATAGCTAAACCACCATTCAATGGATAGGTTGAAAGGGCCACAAAGATTCTAGGATTGGTACACACTAATGTGTATGGGACATTTCCAATAGAATCTAAAGGTGGGTATTCTTACTTCATAAATTTTACTGATTACTTGATTATATATTACCATGTCTACTTGATGAGTTATAAGTATGATTCCTTTGAGAATTTCAAATAATTTAAGAATTAAGTAGAAAATAAACATGGAAAGAAGATAAAGAATCTTTGATCTGATCAAGGTGGTGAATATCTTAATGAAGTTTTTATTGACTTTCAATGGGAGTTTGGGATACTTTGTCAACTCACTCCACCTTATACACTATAGTGCAATGGTGTTATTGAAAGGAGGAACCATACCTTTCTAGACATAGTAAGGTCGATGATAAGTCATGTAGATCTTCCATTATCCTTTTGGGGATATGAATTAAAAATTATGGCATACACATTAAAATGAGTACCAACTAAATCAGCAAATAGAATTTACTTTGATTTATGGAGTGAAAAGATATCAGTTTTTTCATACACACATGTATGGGGTTGTGAAGAGTTTTATAAGGCCATCTCAATAAAAAACTAGCACATCGAGGAAAAAGTGTATCTTTATAGGATATCCTAAGGAAACAATGGGATACTACCCATAAAACCCCTCAAATAATAAAGTGACCATCTCTAGACAAATCATCTTTCTTGAGAGAGAACATATCCTCAAGAAGGATAGTGGGAGCTAGATTTACTTTTATGAAGTTGATGCTCAAGATACACAAGAGTTGGTACACGAACAAATTCCATAGGTCTCTATAGAATAAGTTATTTTTGAAACACAAGTACTATGTAAGAGAACCCAATAAGAAAGAGAAGCAGAGAGATATGATTTTCTAGTCACCAAATGTGGTAACTCATTATTGGTTGGAAATAATGAACCTATCTCATATAAAGAGGTTGTAGAGAGATTAGAAGTTGAAATATGGAAATAATCCATTAATTATGAAATATATTCATGTATTAGAACCAATTTTGACTTTTTTTTGATCTTCCAGTTGATGTAAAGCCCATTGGGTGAAAATGGGTATTCAAGAGAAAGCTTGAAATGGAAGGTAAATTAAGTACCTATAAAGAAAGGATAATGGATAAAGGGTTTAAACAATGCCAAAAAATTGACTATAATGAAACCTTTTATACAGTTTTCATATCAAATCCTTTAGAATTATACTTGCTATAGTGACTTACCATGAATATTAAATTTATTATATGGATATCAAAAAAACTTTCCTTAATGGGAACATTCAGGAAGATGGCTTTATGACATAACTATAAGGGTTTTTAATCTAAGTGATACCAAAAGGATATGAAAGTTTCAGAGATCCATTTATGGATTGAATTAAGAATCCAAGTCATTGAACATTTGGTTCAATGAAGCTATAAAAGAATTAATTTCATTAAGAATGAATGTGATCCATGAATTTAAAATAAGTTTAGTGGGAGTGTGGTCATTATTCTAGTAGTATATGTTGATGAAATATTACTCATTGTAAATGACATACCATTCTTAAAGTCTATTAAAAATGGTTAAAAAAATTCTTCTCTATGAAGGAATTAGGTGAAACATCCTATATTATAGAGATTAAGATCAGTAATGATAGATCCAATAGGCTACTTGGACTAAGTCAAGATACATACATTGACTAGATATTGTAGATATTTAGTATGGAATAATCCAAGAGGGTATTGGTTAAAGTGTCACTTGGTATACATATTTACAAGAAAATGTGTCCTTAGACACAATCTGAGAAAAAGAGAATGAGTATGATTCTATATGATTAAATAATATAATCAATCATATATTCCATATTATTCACTTGAATTAAAGTTTCCTACATATTGAGTATAGTAGGAAGACATAAATCTGATCCCAGTGAAAAAAATTCATCTACTATTAAGGATATAATTAAGTTTTTTAGAATAACTAAGGATATGTTCCTGGTGTATGAAGGATATGGGGATATATTCATCAAGGATTATACTGATACTGGGTTTCAAATAGATCATAATGATTTGAAGTCACATTCAAGATATATCTTCAGTCTCAATGGAGGAGCTATGAGTCAGAAGAGTTCAAAGCAGCCGATTGTCACTGATTCTACAACAAATTCCAAGTATATAGATGCTTCTAATGATGCCAAAGAATCCTATTGGACACAAAAATTTGTCCAGGATCTTGATGTGGCACCTAGAAATAAATACCCCTTCACATTATGTTGTGATAATACTATAGCGGTAGCTCCTGCAAAAGAGCCAAGGTCACACCAATGAATAAAACACATACTACATAAGTATCACCTCTTGGAGGATTTTTTATAGAGGGGTAAATTTATATTAAGTAGAGTTTATAGGGAAGAAAACATGGTAGGATTCTTGAATAAATCATTATATCAATAGAATCATGAGTATCACATGAGAGTTAGCAGACTGAAAATTGTTTTCAGTTGGCTCTAGTGCATGTGGGAGTCTACTGGAGTTGGTGACCTAGAACCAACTTCTATAAACTTTATGATTACTTGTAGTCACAATTTTAAATATTAATAAACAACTTATCACATCATGACTATTCTTCTCTGTGACATAGTATGTGATAATGTCCTAAGATTAGATGTCACCTTGAAAGGTTATATCAGTTCCCTACTATGATGAGAACCCAAATATTCTTAAATATATGTTATATAGTTGAATGAAATAATTTTAGGGAAAAACATTATATAGGATATCTGGGTTGTAGACTTATAGGACTCTAAAACAGCTTCTCATACTATACACCCTTGGTAATTTCTAGTGTAGAAAATTATGAGAATGAGACCTTCCAGAAAATGCATATATATATATATGTGTGTGTGTGTGCATGCGTGCGTGTGTGTGTGTGTGTCATTGGATGTTCCTATCTGTGAACATATGTATCAATCATTAGAATTTAATATTATTATTAATAGATTTTATGAGTCACATACTTTGATGTATTGATGAAAACTATGACAACATATGTTTTTGGCTATGTAGAGCATGTTGAGTTCATTATGAGTAATATTTCATTAATGAATAACGTGAGAAAGGATTTTCCATCATAATTTTTAATGAAAGTTGATATCCTAGGACCCTTTATGGAATTGATATGGACTAAATAAATCCATGTCCAAGGTTTTCTATGGGAAAGTTCAATTCAAAAAATTAAAATAAAGATACATTGAGCATAAAGGTTGATGGCACTAACATACAACCTACTTGTTTAGAAATATCACAATAAAGGAATTATATTACACAATAAGCCTTCGCATTATGTTCTATGTCATTGTTACATTAAATTTTTTCTCTATGGGTGCCATGGCGTGTTACTAGACACCAACTATGGACTTTGGGTTGCTTCACCTAATGCCATTGAGAAAGAGGCCTAGAGGGTTACACATTAAGTGTATCGAGAACCTTAGTTAAATAATAATATTATTTATTATTTAATATTTTGAGTAAATACTATTCCCACACATGATTTAATAATTATTCATGTTTTCTTTGTCTCATTTATCTCATCACTAGTTATTTAAAAGACTATTTTATGAGAATAATATTTAATAAATATTTATCTACTATCTAATGAATATAATATCTATTTATTTATGGGAAATTAATGAAGATATATATATATCTATTAAATAAATATTCATTATTCAAGGCTTGATAAATACTATGGAGTAATTAAGGACCAATTTAATAGTATAGTGAGAAATAATATATATTAAATATTATTTTAATAAATAATATTTAATTAATTCTCCAGTTTTGCGTATGTTAAGAGATAATAATAATAATAATATTATAGACATGAGGTTCCATAGGGATTAAGGAAATAATAAGGGTGCATATACAATTATTATTTTCTAACCTGTTCACTATTTAAACCCAATTATATTATTTCTAATTAATAGATTTCCATTTTGTTTGGTTGTATACAACATTATCTAAAGAATTCTCTCAAATCCCTAGAGATATCCTTATCCAGGAATTATCTAAAGGATGGAGAGTGATCCTCCTCCAAAACCACTCTTAATTCTAGAGAGATTAAACAAAATCATTATTTAATCAATTCTTAGGGTGATCAAATACTTACGATTCAAGCATTAGGATCTATCGTGCTAACACCCAGATATTCCCACAATGACTTCTGAAGTTTCATAGAGCATGCGTGGATCACCATTAGAGGGAATATATACTTGATTTATACAACACAACAAAGGTATGAAATAGATATATCTTTATATTCATCAATGATAAAAGAATTCATCATGAGATAATTATTTAATTGATCAAATTAATTATAAATTATTATGTGATGATCCCATGTTTTGGTTCTAGTATTCTCATTTCAATTAGTGTTTGATTTAATTCCACTGCTCATGGTGTTTATCATCAATTCACATCTTGGATTAATCATCGATTATGAAAAATTCAAGTTGGGTATTGATGGTAAACCTTATGTATTACATAAAGACCTCACATATAGGATTTTTATAAGATAAAAACCTCATGCAAGAAAATATATATGATGAATGAAGGAAAAAAATAAACATGAAGTTTTTCAAAGGAAAAAAATTATGTATAAAATAAAAAACCCTGAAATATGAAATGAAAAACTTATGCATGGGTAGAATGTCACATATGTGTTTTATGAAAAGAAAAAAACCTTAAATATAGTTTTAAAAACCTTACGTATGGGGTTTTAGTTTTAGAAAAATACATTAACTTAATAAAATTGAATTTTAGAGATTTCAAAATTGCGCGCGCACGGGCGCGTGCCTGTGTGTGTGTGTGGGGGGGGGGGGTTCCTTCTCATGTAAAACCATGTATATTTCCTTCTCACACCCATCATGATATCCCCTCTTCCAAGATGGTTTTTTCCATGATCCTTAATGGATTTGATATCCATTTTATCTAGGAGAATTCTTAAGGTAAATTTAACACTATATATCAATTTTTCCTTGATTTATTCCCCTATTTTTTGCTACTTATTTATTTTTACCCAACTTGGGATTGGGTGATGATTCCATTAGAGAATTATGAAATCACTTAGATATCAAGGGGATTTTTATTGAATTAGCTAAAGGAGATCCTAAAATGATGATCACACTATGTTTCATGATAATTAAAAGAGGTATGTCACTGACCTAAATTATTTAAGGATTTATGGATTTTTTTTGAAATTAATAGATTAAATGATGAAATAAATTTAGGATTTTGCATGTTAAAGATTTAGATGGATGTTAGGGGTGGTTCACACATATTTTATCAATGATTTAACCTATGGATGATTTTTGAGCATCATGTTAATGGATTGTGACCGTATATCCTTACACTAGAATCATTGAGGGAAACTGAGTTTACTTTAAAAGGAACAACTCTATAACTGAGGTATTTGGTCTCTTGAAAATATCTCTAAGTATATGAATTTTGTTTATGTATCATGTAATATGTGGTCTTGACAATTTCGGTTAATCAACCTTTAATTTAAAAATGAATTGTTTCCCTTTAAATTTATTAAGGGGATTGAAAGTGTATTGGGACATGATGGACCCTTGAAAATAGCTTGCTGCCTCAACTACTGATGGTTGTGTTCTTTATTATAGATAAATTCCATGAAGTATGTGGTACCTAGAAGGGTGTACACTGAATGAAAGAATATAGTGGTCTTATTATGGAATCCCTTAGACATATCCTTATAGAGGAGATTATTAGACCAAGAATTATTGGCCCATGTAGGATATGATGGTACTATAATATACCATATAACCCTCGAGTTAGTTGATTAAAGAGTAGGGTGAGTGTTTCTTCCCACACTCATACACTAATACTCTAGTGGGAATGACCTAAATAGGATTTATTTATAGATTTGGAATGAGAGTATGAACCTTAGATGACTTGGGAAGTGAGATGGTAATTATGACATATCTCTAGAGAAACACCAGTGTGGATTTTCCTGTAAGAATGATGATGCCATAATATGAACATGATGATACTGAGGGATGCTATTATCTCTAAGTGACAGGCTTCAACCCTAGAGTTGGGAGCAATATATAGGATCCTATAAAGGGTTTCCATACTATGATATGGTCTAGGGGACCTCGATGTGTTCCACAGACTTTTGATGACCCTAGGGAGGGTTAGTATAGAGGGATAGTCCAATGGTGTCTCTCCATGCACGTGATACTGAACACAAATTGTGTTTTTAGGGTGGAAACTGGCCCCTCATTTGTTATATAAGATATTATCAAGTGGAAAATGGTTTCTTATGTTTATATGAGATGTTACCAAGTGGATTCTAGACCTTAATGTTTATATAGGATATTATTTGGTGGTGTCATTTTCCTTTGAGTGTTATTTAATCAAGGTTTTGAGTGGGGCCTCTTTCCCCCAATTTCATTTATCTGAGATTTTAGGGTGGGATGATCTTACCCCTGATGTTATATATATTAGATTTTGGGTGGGGATAATCTTTACCTTGGTGTTATATATGAGATTTTGGGTAGTTACACTCTTCCCCTGATTGTATTCCTAAGATTCGGTATGGGACCACTCTTCCACCTGACTGTATACTTGAGATTCTGAGGTAGACCACTCCCCCCTAAGTGTTGTATATATGAGATGATCCGGGTAGGTCATATCCCCACTTATGTCATAATATATAATTATATCAATTTTCATGAGATTTTGAGGTAGGACATGTATCCCCCTGATTTTATGTAACTTTCTTAGAGACATCTGAAACTGGATGAGGAAGATATGGTTGATCCCATGTGCCACCTTAGAACCCAAGGATCTAAAGTTAATATTTTATCCTTTTCAAATTTTTATATATTTATTGATCATATAATTTGTTTATACACTTCAATACTAGTTAAATTATGGATTCCGTTGGTGGTTCCCTACTTAGTTTTACTCACACCATGCTTGAGAATCCATAGAAATTTGTAACCTGAGAAGACCTCATTATCACAAGTTCATGTAGGGTAGAGGCATAAGTTTGGATCATTCAAATGAATATATTAGAAATACTCAAGATAATATGAGATGAGGCTTAGTTATGGTAGTAGATACTCCTTGCATTTTTATTATTTGGTTTATATATATGTTTGACTAACCCGATGGGTGATCAGTTGGGATGCATGATTGTCTACTTATGCATGAAATTTTTTATAGCATAACTCTTGTTTATTGATTATGCATACTATGATTATTGGTATGAATTTGATTTGATTATTTTTTCCATTTTTTTGTACTCTAATATGAGGGTATATTCTCCCCATGGTAACACCATAGACCTTTATTGTTGGTCAGTTTCCTCTGGCATATGGGGAGGCACACATGAGGTTATATAACACTTTGTTTGGAACACTGATAAGTGATGTCAGGTCGGTGTGTTACATGGTATATACTATCCAATGAGTGGACACCATGTGAAGGGATTGAATAAAAACATACTGAATTTGGAATAGTTTGATGACATTGGGTGAAAGTCTCACATAAATAATGAGATGATGAATTTTTTTAAAAGGTTCACTTATAGTGATAAAGTAATAAGAGATCTGAAAAAACCTATATGCGTTTCTCAGTGAAACATAAAAGGAATTGGAGATAGTTATTACATTAACTATCTTGATGGAATAATTGATGAAATTATGAAATTTAAAGCTCAACCATATGTACAAATGAATCTTTAAGATTCTCACTGATATAAAGTCGCTACCTTAACTTACAAGGGTATACATGTCATTTTGTGAACATTGTGTTTTGAGAAAGAGACTCAGGTTAAAGTTAAAAACATAAACATAAAGTATCAAGAATATATTATAATTGGTCTATTTTTATTTTTGGAAACCATCAATTGTATCTCTATAAGGAGAAAGATACTTTTTGTTGTAAAATAATGATTATTCTAAGATGACATGGAATGATAACAGAAAATAGAGAATAAAAAACAATGAGTGATAAGTTTACATTCCATATTCAATGAATTAGAGTCTATATAAACACTCTATATATGAGATTTATAGGGGGAGAATGATAAGAATCATTGAGGGGTTTTTACCTCTATTCTATTCAAGAAAAATGGGTGGACCAGGAAAAAATTACCAAGGCCTGTATGGGTCTAATACTGTTTTAACATTACCCATTTTGTACTATTTTCAATATGAGTGATAATTTATAATCCCAGTCCATTTTAGCATGGGTCAGATAAGTCCACAATAAAACCGTTTTTAATAAAAAACCCTTGATATTCTTTGAATATAAAATCAACAACATAAATAAA
This sequence comes from Viscum album, assembly GCA_963277665.1. Lineage (NCBI taxonomy): Eukaryota > Viridiplantae > Streptophyta > Magnoliopsida > Santalales > Viscaceae > Viscum > Viscum album. Next base: position 81,766,204 of record OY728125.1, on the reverse strand, counting down.
AGGTGAAAAAATTTAATATTAAAAAGCATGGCATACAAAAAGGTAAAACAGATCATAAGAAAGATGAATGAAGATAAAATGGATGAAGAATAAAGTAAGGAAAAAAATATGAATATAAAAAAATATGGAAGATGTTTATGGGGTGGGGAGGTGGGTCATATTTGGGAATGATGAGAGAGGATGTGGGAAGGTAGGGTCCAGTAGAGGTTACAAGGGGATGGGGGTAGCTGATGGGGGTGGAGAGGAAATGTTAGATTTAGGGGGAGGGGGAGGGGGTGATGACTAACAATGTGAGGTTGATAATGATGGTAGATCTTGGTAAAGTAATGAATAGAGATGATAAAATTGAATGTGGGACAATAGACTTGAGGGATCAAGAGAGATCAATGTCAACATAAGAGATTGGGTGTCATGGTGTTAGGGGAGGTATGGTTTTGGGGATATAAAGGAAAGTGCTTGGGGGAGTTTCTAAATAGGGATGAAAGGTGACACACTCATTTAAGGAAAGTAGAAATAGAAAATTATGAGAGTGGGATACATTAGGGGGAGTGTCAGACCAGATTCAAGAAAATATTTTTAGTGTATTATTCTATATCAAAGAGATTAGGATGGTTGGAAAATGAATTTTAGGGGATGGTAATAATATTTTTTATTAAATAGAAATGTATTTATTTATTTATAGGCCCACAAGCTAACCTAATATTGTACGTCCACCCCTCATAGGTATGAGCGTTTTTTTATCAACTCATATAAGATTTTTTATAAAATATGCTATATTTTTAAAATTAAATTTGTAAAGATCATGAACCTATGCCCCTTTGGAATCCCTATCATAAGAAACACTCATAGATAATAAAATTTATAGGGGTTAGGTACACCATTAATTCAATCACTTAACATTCTATTTTTCATTTAAAAAACGAAAATATAAATCCATTAACATCTCCCATGGCTAGGTGGATGAAAATTAAAAATAAATACATATGAATTGAAAAATATTAATTTCCCTAAATAAATAAATATATTCTACATATTAAAACACAATCGTACCCCCTTTTAAATTAAAAATTGAACCACTCATTAAATACACACTAAATGGAACATCCTCTCTAATTTATTCACATTTATTATTCCAATGTGTTGGTTATCCCCTTCAGAGTTTTTAACCCATGAAATTAATGATACTGACCACAAGTATGGGACTCCTTATAATATTCCATGTATTTAAAGTATTCAAGGGCCCTAAATTCATGTTGTTTTGGGTATTTATTTCCTCGACCTCGTATTGAGTGATTGGGCTAAAAATTTCTAAACATTTCACATTATTCACCTATTATTATGAAAGGGGTTTACCTTAAATCCATTCTTTACTTTCAATTTTATCTAAAAAATAGGGATAAAGGTCTTGTACATTAAATATTTCACTTATGTTATAGTCTCCTAAAATATCCAACTTGTAAGCATTTTAATTTAACTTTTTGATTACTTAAAAAGGACTATAATCTCAAAAAATAATATTTGACTTCCATTATCTAATAAATCATTCTTATTAAAGATAAATCACAATAATTTCTCATGAAATAAAGTTAACATGTTACATTTATTTATTTAAAATATTTTTTTTGATGCATTATTTTTCTCATTTTTTTCCTGAACTATTTATATATATTTTTCAAAAAATTCCGCCTTATTTTCCCCATCCATACAAATATTTTCACTTAATGGAAATGAAACAAGATATAGAGGAGTCTTTGACTTGAAAGTATATACCAATTCAAAAGGTGAATTCCCTTTTATGGAATGAACACTTTTATTATAATAGAATTAAACCTATGGAAATAATTTATCCTATGATTTTATATTTTTATAACACACTTTTAAGTAATGAAAAAAGAGTTTTATTAACTACCTTTATTTGAAAATTGTTTTGTGGATGATTTTCCATGATAAAAAAAACTTGGTTCCCAAATTATTCTATGATTTTTTTCTAAAAATAACTTAAAAACATTTAATTGAAATTAGAAAAAATACTATTTATATAGAAATTTATTTGAATAACCTCCTTAAAGAATAAATCAATGATATGGGAGGCATAATTTATCTTATGATATGGAATAAAATATGTTATCTTTAAGAATCCATCAATAATGACCATAATTAAGACCATAATTCTACATGTTTTTGGAAGCCCCAAAGTGAATTCCATGACAATTTTGAACAAAGTATGTATGGGGATCTATAATGGAATATATAAACCTTATGATAATTCTTTGATTTTATCCATTTTGTATGTCCCACATCTTTCAACAATGATATTAACATCTCAAATCATACCTGAATAATAAAAATGTTCTATTAATTATTCAATAGTACTTTTCTATAAAAAATTCAAAACCAATACACCACTGTGGATCTCTCTCACCAAGAGTTAATATAAACATACCAATGGAATACATAATATCACACTTTTAAATAGAAAAACCCTCCTATTGAAAATATCCATGATAAGAAATTTTGAAATAAAAATATAGATCTTATAGAAATATGGGTCCTCTAGGTACTATTTAATAATCATCTCAAACCCCATATTTTTTTCATTTAACATAGATATTGATGCATACCTTCAAGATAATGCATCAATAACAATATTCACATTACATTTATTATATTTGATGACATAAGGGAATATTTTCAAGAACTCCACCCACTTTCTATGCTTCCCATTCATCTTGTGTTGAATCTTTTGTCACTTCAATGATTTATAATCCATATGAATTATAAAATATTTAGGTATAAAGTAGTGTTAACATTTTTTGAATGATTAAATTAATTTATAAATATGTTTTTAATAAATTAAATAATTCAATTTTTATCCACTCATATTTTCACCAAAAAATAGATAATATAGGAGGAGAGAAAAATTTCTCTATAATCACACAATTTTTTATGCACCTTAATTCCACTTTAATTCTATACTATTCCTTATACATTCATTAAAAGGAGCTAATATGGTACTGAATTATTTTACAAACCGCTTATAGAATGAATCCAACCCATGGAAACTTCATGCCTTAAAAATAGTGTGAGGAATTGGACACTCCTTGATTACTTTTATTTTCTCCTCATCTAATTCCATGACATATAAATTAATAAAAAATACTAGAAAATTTAACTTTTGTTTAAAAAACTACACTGCATGTGATTAATATACAATTTATCTTGGATATGAACTCTGAAAACCTTATTGAGATGATATACATGCTCATCATAGATTTTACTATAAATCAATATTACATCAAAGTATACCATAATAAATTTACACATGAAATGGTGAAATATGTAATTTCCTAGGCTCATAAAAATATTGGGAGAATTAAAAATCCAATATGAAATCACTTCCCACTCATACAGCCTATGATTTGTCTTGAATTCCATTTTCCATTAATTGAGTTATTTCACTTAGATTTCATGATACTCACTTTTAATACCAACTTTTTAGAATATAACCAATACATTTAATTCATTAATAAAATATTAAAGATAGGTAATGGGTTATATTATAAATTGATTGACTATAAATGTAACTTATCATCCTTATATATTTCTTTAGAACAAATAATGTTGGAACTGAAAAAAGGCTCACTAAATCCTTTAAAAATACCCTATCTAATAGATCTTAAACTTTTCATTGTTATTAATTTAAATTTTCAATATTTTATCAATATAATAGTTTTTCTAGTAGTACTGATCCAATAAATAAATCAATTTATTGGCTAGTACCTCAAAGTGACAGTAAGTGATTGGGTAACTCCTCTAAAAAGTTGTCTCAAAAGTTACTAAGTATCTCCTTGATTATTGGAGAAACAAGAACATGGTCAATTTTCATTATATTCAAAATTATTATCATAAAAATAAATATGTAATTATTCAAATCCATCTCTACCTTTCCCTTTATAGAAAATAAAATTTTATCTTACTTTTCATTGATTCTTGATCTTTCATCACTTTTTTTTTGTTAAAGAGGAGTTAATATGATTTTCATCTTATACTTCATAAAAAATTATTATTCTTGAACCCATCATGCTTAAACATATTATTAAATTTTCAAGGTAAACCTAATAAAATGTTTCTAGTATTCATGGGAGAAATATCACATTACACCTCATAAAAATATTATTTTCCAATAAAAAATTGAATAATGACCTATTTCAATATAGTTATTATTGAGACCAAGATGTGATAAGCTTGTTGTGTTTTTGGGAGGTTGAAGACATGGTAAAAAATGATATGATTGGTTGTTTTGGATTTTTTTGTCAATGAATAAATTGGTTTCAAATTAAATTAGATGATAATAAGTTATGTGTTCTTAGTGATTATATATCATGAATGAAGTTCATGATGCAAATAAATTTGAAGGGGAAGTGGAACCAGAAAGAAGTAGTGGACAAAAATGTAGTATAAAGTACTACACTATAGAATCAGTGACCATGACATAGTGTATTTTTATATGACATATAGAAGGCTTCAATTGAAGTTCTCTATGCTGCAGTGAAGGTCCATACTGTAGATATGAGATTAAATAATTTAACCGGTTTTATAATTTTTGTTTTCTCCATGGGGGAGTGAAGGACTATGCTATAAAGGGAGACTGGGTCAAATTTAGTTCCACTAAAAAATCATTACATCCATGGAATAATGGAATATCCATATCTTAGAGAAGAATTAACCCATGTCATAGAGAATGACCATGGTATAGAGGAGGTTGGGTTGATTTTTGGTGCCATTAGAAAATTCAGGACCTCCACACCATAGACACAAGTCCACACAATAGTCTGTGAAGATCACATTACAATGATAACATGACCACACCATAGCCTCAAATCAGTTATATGAAAACATATAAAGAATAATTAGATATTCCACAAGGCCTTAGAACATGTTGTAGAAGGGTATTTCTGGGTAGTTTCAAGGGTTAATGTTGATGTGTCTTTATTTAATGACTTTGGTGGTTATTTCAATCTATAATAACTACCAGTTTCAAATCGGATGATTAAGATATTTAGGAATAAATATCCAAAGTCTAAGTTTGAAGAAGGAAGTTTATGGTTTGAATTTTAATTTCAAATTCAAATTAAATCAATATAAATAGGGTATTACTATGTAAATTTTATACATAAAAAGAAAAATATAGAGAAGTGGTGTGCATAGAAAGAGAAGAAGCAAAATATGAAGTTGCTATGGATATTGGAACATAGTGAAGAGATAATATCCATGTTTCCACAAGTTAAATAAGAATAATAATAGGTTATCTACATCAACATTTAAAGGTTATGGTTATAAATCTTTATTTTTATCAATAATAAAAAATTATGCATTATTGTTTTAGTGTGGGATGAACTACCACAGTCTGGAGGCTTGATGTAATATGAGTTCAAGGATAAACTCTACTCATTGTACCTAAATATTGAAAATAGTGGGTCATATGATCTAAAAGGAATCAAAATCATACTAAGGACCACCCTTCTAGTTTTTGATAGGTGAACCTTATAAATCAATTGTCCCCTTCTTCTCTCTATGTGTGTTTAACAATGATCAAGATCCACTTTAACCAGTGATGAGGGTTATTTGACCAATAAAATGTAAAATATTTAGAATCAATAATTCACCCCCTCTAAGTGATTCCTCATTGATATAGGAGGTCCTTTTTAAGTGGTATCGATGAAAAGGTTCCCCTAATTGGTGATTTTATATTTTAAGTTTGAGAAGAATTCTATTTTCATTCGAAGTGGTTGGTTCTGATTTTTTGGTGTTTGTTATGAAAATAATAATTCAGTGAATAGAAAATGGATTACCAACTTTTATGGGAAAAATTGTCATATATGGAAGGAAAAGATTTTTCCTTATATTCTTTTAAATGGTTTGGAAGTTTATGATGATAAAACTATTGGGATCCCACCTTATGCTGAGAATGTGTCTTCAAAAGTAGTAGATAAAAAAATATTGATAATGATAGTCATTCCAAGAATGTTTTACTTTCAACATCATTTGAGAAATAATTTCTCAAATTGAGGGGGTATCATGATATAAAATGAATTTAGGATAAACATATAAATATCTATAAAGGAAATAAGAAGGTGATGTAGGCTAAGATACATATTTAGAGATTAAAATGTAAAGATATAAAAATATAAGAAGATGAAACTCTAGATGATTTCATCACTAGATTTATTGAAATTATGATTATGGTCAGAAGTTATGGTGATAAATTGGAATATACTATAGTTTTTGTTAAGATACTTCATATCTTACTAGAAAGGTTTGATGATAAAGTTTCTATTCTTGAAGATAAGGATCTAGAATAACTTCCTCTAGATGATTTATGTAGTATTATCAATTCATATAAGATGAGAACAGAATGCCTTATCAGGAAAAAGTGTAAGGCTGAAAAAGAAATATCTTTTAAATCCAAAAAGTAAGATAATTTTAAGAATAAGATTTATGAACAAGATATTAATTATTTTGAATCCAATTCTAATTTGAGTCAAAATTTTGATAAGAGGATGTATCTAATTTCTAGAAGTGTTAGAAGAGTAAAGGGAAGGTATAAAGGTAAAAATTCACTAAAATCCTTTGGGTGTGGAGCAGTTGGACATTTTGCTACAAATTGTATTAAGTTAAAAGAATATGAATTTAGTTATGAATAAGAATAAGTACCAATGATATTATTTAAGAATATATCATCAAAGTTTTAAAGATCAGGGGTACAACAATGTTTTAAAATTCAATATGAGGAATTTATTATCTAAATGTGAAAGAAGTGATAGTAGTGACGAGGAAGAGGAAATGGAGATATTAAGATATTTTTATGAAAAAATGATCATTTCAAAGAAGAATGAAAAAGAATACACTAGTGAAAGTGGTGGTGAAGTTTAAGATAATGAAAAAACTGAAATGGAATTCATGTTAAAAATATAACTCAAGGAGTGCATCTCAAAGATATTTAAGTTGAAAAAATATATACGAAATCTAAAGAAGGAAAATCAATATTCTAGAAGCAATTAATCAATTCTTATTGAAGGGAAATAAAATTTTTAGAAATTAGTTAATGAATTGAAAAAGTTTTTTATTCAACTAAAGAATTCAAGAGTCAATATGAAAGGAGTAAAATAAAAAGAAAAATAGTTATATCTTTTATAATAAATATTGGTGAGTATATAAAAAGATATTTAAAAATTTATGATAAAATTTTGAAACTATATTCATAAAGTTGGGTAAATCTCAAGTATAGTTAAGTATTATGTAAATCAATGAGGATCAGTCTCAAATGAAAATAAAAACATTGATAGAACTTGTACTGTTATTGAGAAGAAGAATCAAATCTATAAGACTAATCTTGTAGAAAAATCAAGTGATTTTTACAGATTCTAAAAATTCTGAGTGAACCTAATTGATTGAAAAACTACCACAAATTGTGAAGAAAAAAAGAAAAAAAGAAGAAAAAAGAAGTTAAATATTAAGAAATAAGTTTCAGGAGTTTTCCAAAATTTTTGTTTTCATAAAGGATCCAAAATTAATATTGGGAATAAGGTTGAAAGATACATTCATAGTTTTGGAGAAAATGATTTTTGTAAAGGAAAATATGATTTTTTATCTCTATTATTAGAATTATAGAGGACTTAATAACACATAGAGGATGTTTTGGTTTAATTACCAATAAAATGATGAGTTTATATGGATTAGAAGACAAAAATTGAGAGGGAATCATCTCACTAAAAAGAGAATAATTCATAGACAACCTATGAAATATGAATTGAAAACTGAAGATATATTTCAACCATTAGAATATACTTTTAAATGATGTGAGAAACCTGTTCATATTGAAAAATGGTGTCTTTTTATGATACCATATAAAATGAGATCAAGATATAATTTTAAAAAGTCTAATAATAATAAGTATAAAGAAAAATAAAAAGATCTAGTTTGTGATGATGCCTATAAATAATACAAAGGATAATGTCCATGGATTTTGGATAGTGGTTATTCTTCTCCTATGGAAAGATATTTAAATATTCTTATGGATGTTAAAAAATTTAAATAAGGATAGATAACCTTTGGAAATGATGGGTCACTCAAAATTAAAGGTGTTGGATCAACATTGATTGGTAATGATCAATTGGAACCCAAAAGTATATTGTATGATAAATAACTGAAACAAAATGTTATTAGTGTGTATCAATTATGTGATTAAGGGAATAAAGTGATCTTTTATAAATATGGTTTTTTTGAAGAGTTTGAAAGATGGATGTATCTTGACAAGAGGATAGCGAATAAGAGGCAATTTTTTTCCCAGATAGGTGATGTTTGAAATTATTTTTATTTAAGAATGAAAGATGAAAATCAACTATGGAATTGAAAACTTGGCCTTCTTAACTAAAATACTATGTGTAAGATCATTTATGGGGTCAATGTTCATAATTTTTATAAGTTGAAAATATAAATTAATTGAGTTTGTTCCACTTTTCAAAAAATAAAATATTATGAATACTCTATACAATAGGTTTTGAAATAAAAACTACTCATCATTTTGAGATGATCCTCTCTGACATTAGCTGGCCTATGAGGAAGAAATAAAAAAATGAAGATAATTATTTTATTTAATTTATCTTTTAATTTACTCACATCATATGTATTATATTTATGAAACATAATTCAGGGGATTTAAAAAGTATTAGAAGTTTAAGGATAAGTGCAGAAAAAGAGCATGGTTAATCTTTAAAGAAAACTCAAATTGATAATGGTGATGAGCTTACTAGTATAATATTTGAAGCTTATAGTAAACAACCATGGTATTATTCATAAAATCAATGTGCTAACCACACTATAATAAAATTGTGTTTCTAAAAAAAAGAATATAAATCTTTTGACGATAGATCAAACTATGTTTCTTGAGCATGAAACATATCATTATTTATAGAGACAAGCTATTGAAGCAGTGGTTCATATCCAAAATCATAATCATTATAAACCAAATTATTATATGACATATTATGAGATGCATTAAAATAAATATCCATGTTTTATGTATCTAAGAGTGTTTAGAATCCCCTGTATTGTTAAAGTTAAAGGTGAAAATTTGGGAAAATTTAAGAGAAGAGGTGTTTATGGTATCTTCCTTGGTTATCCAAAAAATGGAATGGGGTATAATTGTTACAACAAATATATATGTAAGATTATTGATTCTATTGATGTGAAAGTTAGGGAACACATAAATTAAGTGAAATCTCATGAAAAGTTTCAAAAGTGATGATGATGAATCTGTTCTTGTGAAACAAACATTTGATGCTTAAAAAAATTGTGAGAATAATGAAGAGGTTAAAGATGAATAATTTGATTTATAAAATTCAAGAAATGAATAAAAATATTTCTAACATCATCCTAGGTTGAGAGTACAAGTACAAGTATAAAATATCATTGGAAATCATAAGAAATAGATTCAAACTATAAGCACTTTTAGGATAAACTCTCATATCTCATTGTTCTCTTAAGTTGAACCAAAATACACGCAAGAAGCAATAAAACATAAATAGTGTGTTTATATAATGAATTAATAGCTAGTTCATATTGAATATAATGAAACTTGGGAGTTGGTACTCAATCCTAAAGAAAATAACATTATTGGAACACATTGGGTGTTTCGAAATGAGATGAATGAAAATGGTGAAGTTGTGAGAAATAAAGAAATATTATCATATAAAGATTATTACTAGGTTTAAGGAGTTGAATTCAATAAAACCTTTTCACCAATTTCAAGACATAAAACCATATGAATTTTTATTTCTATTATAGAACAAAGTCATTTGAATTTCTTTCAAATGGATGTTAATTCATCTTTACTCATTGGTTAATTGGAAGAGGTAGTATATATTTAACAACCATGTGATTTATTGGTTAACAAATATTAGATTTTTTTTCAAGTTAAATAAATCTCTATATGGTTTAAAACAATCCCCAAGAGTTGGTTATTCTAAGTATGACAAATTCTTGAAGAAGTTGAATTTCCGAAAATGGAAAGTGGACAATAATATCTACATAGAAAATGATAATGAGGTATTTATCATTATCACTTTTTATATAGATAACATTATTTTTACTAGAAATAATGAAGGAATTTGTGAATAATTTTCAAAATAAATAAAGAATATTTTTAAAATTTCCATGCTTGGTGAGATGATATACTTTCTTGTCTTACAAATTTCTCAAGATAAGAATTATGTTATTCCATATCAAGAAAAATTATGCCAATTAAATGTTTTATAAGTTTGTATTGGATGGGAGTAGTAAGTGATCAAGGGCCTACATAATTATAGTTCATAGAGAGGTTTGGTAAATGAAAAATTATCCCCCCTTATAGGCATGGGACATATTTTGGGTCTAAATTTATACCACAAAACCGATCCAAATGGGTCCAACTTCTTCATCAGAACCACCTCCCCTTCATCCCAATCAAATCCCATTATGATGGGGGACATTTTTTAGGTCCTAAAAACTCTTCAAAAAATGATAAAAGGATTTCATGAATTTAGTAAATAAAAAATAAAATTTTAAAAAATTGTTCAAAGACACAAAGTCATTAAGGAAGGATTGTGTCCATATAGAAAATATCACTATGCAGACCACCACTTTTCATAGTTTCCCAACACTCAGTATGGTGTACCACAAATGAAAAATTGTTTGTGGGAACATGTGATGTTTCCCAATCCTAACAAATGAAAAATAATTTGTGGGTGCTGGTAGTTATTTCTGACCCCCGCAAATGAGAAAGTCATTTATGTGCGAGATCAGTGATTTCCACTCCCCTAAAACAAAAAATTCATTTGCAGGACCAGACGGTGTTTTCTATCCCCTAAAAATGAAGTCCCCAAAGTTGACCATAGATGACCACCATCTCGATGGTTATTTACCCCCATTACTCTATAAAAAAATATAGAGGGGAGCTAAGGAAAAAGGAGATGGAGGATAAAAACTCATGGAAAGGTGTGAGAGAAATCAATTTACATCAGGTAATTTTACCACATAATGATAAGGTAGAAATTGAAATCACGTGACCATCTACAGACCCAAAACCCCTTGTGTTATTTATTCTGAGAAGCATAGATAGATTGACTCTTTGTGGTCAATTTCCCCACATAGTAAAAATATAAGTGAATGGATGTTTACCCCACATAGGAAGATTCTAAGTGTGGGGGACTCAAACTCTCATATAAAAGTGCTATACAGATAGAACCTGCACCCACATAGAAAAATTCTATATGGAGGTAACCCAATCCTATGAAGCAACACACTATATTGAAAGGGGAACCCTTGGGTTCTTTGATTTCCCACTCTCATTACCTTCCTTCGATGTAGTGTTCGGTCCCACCTTGTACCCTCCATGAACTAACCTAATACCCTTCTTTACCAGCCCTTTTTGTGTGAATCTATAATCCATAAGTAGGAACCTCTATGAGGAATAAGGCTATGGCCTCTCCCAAATTGCTAGACATGTATGATCAGATTTATGGATAAAAGATCGTGTCCTCTTGGGCATGCATACCCATGGTAAATGAGGTCTTATTTGTAACATCCTTAACAAAGGGGATCCTCAGAATGTTTTTGACATACATTCCCATGGTAATGAGGGTCCTAACCTTGGAGTTACTCACATGGACCTACCCATTTCAGATATTGATGAGAACCACTTTCATTTCCCTTTGATGAGGGATAGTATTGGATCTTTCTCTCATCCTCTCAGAAATAAGGAACATGAAATCCCTCCTGGAATATGCCCCTAACCTTTCTTGATATAGGATGTTCTCCTCCTCCTCTTCATTTACCCGGGTCATAGCTAGGAGTCTATGTTACTATCCTGGATACCAAAAGAAAATATGAGACATGAATATTCAATTCACTTTCTCCATCCCTTTAGGACTAGGCTATAAAATCAAGAGAGGATATGGGAACCAGATCTCTCTCTCCCTCTTCCTTTGGGATCAGTCCTCATCCACCAGTTGAAAAGTAAGGTTTTGTGGTTTCTAGATATACTGTTTCCTATTGTTTCTCACACAGAGCATGGCTTACATGGGATTAGAGTTTAATGGTGATCATGACATCCGGACAATCCCAATCACATGGGTATCCTCCTAAGTGTTTGCCCGAACCAAACCTCCAAATCACCATGAGTCAAGAATTTCCTCACAATTCTATAAACATGGACATCCTATGCAGTGTAAGACCAAAAACCATGCCAAAACCTTCAAAGGGTCGTATTCCCAATAAAGAAAAACTCTTGGGTCACCTACTAGGTGTAATACCTAACTTAACCGAAATACATGGGTTTTGATTTCCAAATAACTGGGATACATAGGAAGCCTCCTTGAGGTCTAAACCCAACACCCAAATTCACTCTAATGTTCTCTGGTCAATATATATGGTAAGATCATAAAAAATAAGGAGGGTCATATTCCTTTCAGGTCCCTTTCATCAATATTCTTATTCGGGAAATATTCCTAATAAGATCATACCCACCTGTGAGACCATATATTTTCCTCATAACTTAGTCCTATTTGGTGTAAATCCCACACTATCCTTGGCTAAGAACATTTCACCTATATTTCCTTGCCACATGACATAAAAATACATGGTTTGATCCTCTCCACATGACCTTAAAAGGTGATGTATCCTATTAAGATGAACCTAACTACTTGGGTAATAATTCCTTTCACGAGGATATGTAGGAATCCCATCTTATGGGTTCTATCCTGATATCAAGACAACTCCTATATCCCTGTATGATGGAAAATTATAGATCTCCCCACTGCATGGCTTAAAACTAGATTCATAATGATGAATAATATAAGAATATATAATTTTCATATAAATAGGTGCCATTAATGGAGAACCTTGGATACATATAGATATCTCCATCAATGGGGAACCTCATATACATATATATGATTCCAAATCCATGTATGCTAATAATTGATCACTAATTTAGGGGTAATCCATGTTATACTTGGGAATGAACTAAGGATTAATGAAAATTTATAAAATCAAATCTATAAGAGAGTCCCAAAATAGAAAATAATTTCCCACCAAAAGGGTGTGATGAGCCCGACCTCCCATCCTCTCGACCAATGTGAGTCCCTAAGCATTGTCGGTCTATTTATCTAAAACCACATGCCTTTAGAAAGCAGTTTTGTGAAACATCTTGAATAAGGGAACCATTGGGTGTTTTTATCTCCACAAACAACCCATTAGAATCTATTCTAAAATAGTGAAACTGACATGGATAATCGAGAAACCATACTAAACCCCCCACAATCAACCACCGGGTGCTTTATTTTTATAAAAAATAGTAGTTAGAAATTGGTTTTATTTTACACCACCTATTATAACAAGTCATGTTGGAATTAGGTCTTAGAAAACACATGTTCTAAATGTTAAAATCTATGCACACATCTTCACTCCATAAAAACTTTGGAATATTAGACTCATAAATCATTATTCTTCCTATCTCTATAAAAATTCTATTCTTTATCTTAGTAAAACCATTCTATTAGGGTGTGTAATTAGTATTTTATTGATTATTAATTCCACATTTAGAAATATATGACTCAATATAATTTCCATTAAACTCCCTTTCATTTTCTATTATTTATTTTTTTAATAGGAACACCCAACTATTTCTCAACTTCTCCCTTAAAAACATTGAACATATCCATTAATTGTGACTTATAATTCATAAATAACAAATTTATCATTATTTTAAAGTAATAAATGAATGTAATAAAGTATAATTCAACTATTATGGATTGGTGCCTCATTATACCATAAACTTGATTTGATTAATTCAAGCATCCTCGTTGATTTGATTTCCAATATTTTATGTTTTCCCTATATCCTTTCCCCCTTTGATAGTATGCATCGATAAATTTTTCATCTCTACTTAATTGTTATGGATATATAATGTGATTATATATTTAATTTTTTTCTCAAAAACATATGTCCAAGTCCCCCATTCCAAATATCATTTTCTTCTTTTATACTGAGGTAACATGATTACGTGGATCACCAATCTGAGAAAGTTTTCACTAGTTCTTCCACATTTAGTGATGATCATTCCATGTTAAATTATATTTAAAATACATGTGTTTTTGATGAAAAAACCTCATTTACTTTATTATAGATCTTACTTACATGCATTTGGTAATTTTTGATCCCATAAACAAATAAAACAACTTCATATTTCATCTTTTGAGGTTCAATTTTAGCAGAACCAATTAATTTTATATTTAAGGAGATTTCATTCCCAAAAGTAATAGAACCATAATTGTGTTCTTCAATTTTTTTTAGACCATGAAATATCCATTAATGTGTGATAATAAACCAAAAATAAAAAAGAATCCATGTTAATCTACCTTTTCTAACTTTAAGAGAAACTTCAACATGAAGTAAATTTTATGTATCGTTTATTCTATAATTATTCTTTCCTTTAGTAGTATATTGAGTATATACTAGAAGCATGCTATTAAATTCCTTGTAACAACGATCTTAATAATAAAACTGTATATATATCTACTCTAGGTTATCAAATCTATTTTGAGTAGGTAACTGAAGTGAATTTCTATTAAGTATGGGATTTCAAGCAAACTTGATCCTTCTTCCCTCTAAATAAATACCTCTTAATTCTTATATTCTTTATTTCCATGGAAGTGAAATATTGTACCGGTAGGCATATTATCTATTCCCAAATATTCCAAAACACCAAAAATACCCTTTAAAACTATTACTTCCAAAAAATTGTTAAGATTGATTGTAATTTACATCTTTTTTTCTTTAAAATAGTTATGAATTCCATTTGAATTAGATTTGGGGAATCATTATTTATCAAACTAAATTAAATTATCTTGTATTTATAATTGATATTTTTAGTATTATTCTTAACCCAATATTTACTATATTAGATTTTATACCCCAAACTATTAGATAAACCATATTTAACCTTCTTATTAATCATAGGTGCAGTTTTTACCATGTATTATGTAAAAAATTATCATCACTGTGTGAGGTTTCATCTTTTATTTAATTTTTTTTTCATAGTCATTTCTCAATTTTCCTAGGGTCTTTTCAAGCCTAAGACACCTTGAATAGACTATTATTATCTCTTCTTTAATTAAAAAAACTTTCTTAATTTTTAAATTTCCTTCATACATGTTCTCAAGCTTATCCCATACATCCTTGGCTGTATTGAGCCCCATTAATTTCATTTATAATTTATCTAAAATGGATGATAGTATTGTATTTAAATATTTTCCATAAACTTAAAAATTTCCCATAGTAATGAATTTCATGGGAGCATCTCTTTAATGTATTGTAAACCCCACTTTCATATCATAACTCACACAAAAGACATGGGATGAAATATAGAACATAATTATGTTCTTTTAGCTTCAAAATCTATTACCCTAAAATATTATAACCACTTTTATATTAAATCAATTGATGTTCTCCAAATATCCCCTTTTGAAAGAGTATAATCTAAGAGGGAAAATGGTTATCTCAGATAACACTTAAAGATCCTAAGAAAATGATATACCACTAAGTCAGTGGTTGAATTAGTGGTGTACTATTTTATAATTTCATATTGAAATTAAACTATGTGACTTTTTAAGGTCTCAATCCACTCTCCTTTAACCACTTCCTCAAAAATTTTCAACTTTAATGAAAAGAAAAATGCACAATAATTTTTACAAGTTTTGGATCCAAAAAGGAAACCTACTCCTAATTGTGTTTGGGTTTTACCAAGACATAAATCATGTAACTATTTCAGGTTTTCAATGATTCCAAGTTCATGGATATCACACACAATGGTTGGGTAGGTATCTTCTACTTCCCAAGTAATGTATCATAGAGTTAGCGATTTCAAAGGGCATTATTTTTACTGGCACCACCTATATTCCAAAGGTTCTCATACTCTTCTCTAGAGACAAGATATTCAATATATATTAATATGTCTTTATATAAATGAAAATATATTATTTCCTTAAATCATGTCTTTGATTTCTAGAGTGAACAATATAATTTCATGAATGTTGAAATTACTCCTAAGGCTTTCAGAATGATTATAGTGTGCATGAGATCACACATGCACACACCATGGTCATATTTATTCACACAAAAAACTACATAGATAATAAATAATAGTATCATATTTACTTGAAATAGATGATAAATTTATTATAAATAACATATCAATCTTCTATTTTTTCCTCTCTCATTGATACAACAATTCTTCAATGAATCACAAGTATAAAAACTTGAATTCCCAATTCCCAATTTGCCTTCATTTCTTTATTTTATACTTTTATATTAATAGAATATCATGAATATTATTTTCATAATAAAATATAGAAATTCCCATTGATTTTAAGTTGGAAGATATTTTTGGGAAAGTTACCTAAAAATAGAATCATTTATAATGAATAATAATTTAAAATATTAAAATTTGTAACTCCCATGAATATCACAAAATGAAATACCCAGTAAAACTTCTATGAATCTTAGATAGGATCACAACTTTGACCAACAACCTTTGATTTTAAAATATGAAGTTCATATAAGAATCATCTAATTTAGTTTCCACTTTAGAATATTTATTTTAGATATTCTTAGATTTTTATTTCATCAAAAATTTTCTAACTAATGGCTTCATGATAACTCTTATAAAGCATTAATATCTTTAGAGTGAGTCTATTTTTTTTCAATTTATAGATAGAAATTAGTAATTCATAAGAATAAATGATACTTATGGAGTTCATTGTATTTCCATGACTTTGACAATTTTTCACTTCAACATGATATTTCATAATAGTAAATGATTCTTACAAATTCCCCTAGAATGAATCTTTTTTAATTCTTTTATATCTCTTATGAAATAGTAACTGACTCTTTTGAAGTCTCAAATGTGTCATGAAAAGTATCCAATGACTCTTATTAATTCATGAAATAAATCTTCCAAATTTGGGATGTATTATTTTTAATTCATAAATGACTCTTATGACGATGGCATGGCTCATATGAAAACTCAATATCATCCTTAAGAAGTTCAAATGACTCTTACAGTTTCTAAATTCCTTTTCTAATTATTCATTATCAAACTAAAATGACTCTAATGATCATATAGAATGAATCTTACAAATTATTATGAATGAATATTATATAAATGAATTATCCATTTTTCCTTCACAATTCTAAAATAGAGAATAAAAACTTAATTTCCTCAAAAACTTCTAAAAACAAATCTATCATTATCTCTTCTCCAAAACATTATAAATCCTTTTCATCAAAATCTTCTACATATAACCATGAATAAATGAAAATAAATACAATAATTTTTAGCAATTCCATTGGGTGCTTCAATAACCACAAGTCAAAGGATTCATAGCCAATATTCACTTGAGGAACACCAAATACATATATCTAAGAATATATATAGTGTAATTTTAATGGATCAATCTTGATACATATTTATTAAATTGTATCCTATTAATGATTGGTTGTATCTATATATAAGTGATTCTTCTCATACTAATCTTAACATACCATTAAAACTCAACATTATGGTCATCAATTAGGGATAAACTATATTACATATATTTTTTAGAGTTATTATTATATCATCTACCATGTTTTATACATTAAAAATAAATGAATTATATGGTATTATAATTAATATAAACCAATTGATAAAACTATTTCTAAACCGAAAACACTTAATTAACTTTAAGACATAAACACTAAAAATCTACCACATGTACTAAATCCAATCGCATATACATATAATAATGAGATATTTGGTATGTATTTCATGACTTTTTTGTATAAGGTTCATTGTTATGGGATCAACATTATTATCCTCTATGTGAAATCTAATTTTTTTAATATCACTACTATTAATAATATCTTGAATGATATGAAATTTAAAAATAATATATTTTCATCTTTAGTAAGACCTAGGATCCTTATATTTTTGAAATAAATATAATATTTTCATAACAGTTTTCAATTAGATCCACGATGCTTGGGACGACCCCTAGTTTTATAGTGACCTTATTTATACGAACAATCTTTTTTAGACACATCAGATGTTGTGATATATTAACATTCTATTATATAATCAGTAAATATCGATTAATTAATATTTTTATATCTTACTATTCCACCATTTATGTGAAACATAATTTCTAACTAAGATATAAAATTTTCTTTATTAGTTTGGAAACTATCATCAGTGTAACCCTTTATAACAGGCTCTTCCTCACCACCAAAGACTAATAATACATCCATGGTTATTCTAAAGTATGTAAGGATATTATTCACAGTTATCCAATAATTTTTTAAAGTTTTTTAATGATATCTAATAATTATTATTAATTCATAAGATTCATTTGGGTGAGACACAACATTACATGCATGATTGATAAAATTGATAAAGCGTATAAAATCTAAATTGTGTGTTTTTGTCCATTTATTATTGAAGAAATTTTTTTCGTTGAAATACACTTTCCTTGAAACATTGGTAAATAACCCATTTTTAGGTTCTCTATGTTAAACCTTTTTAACACATTAACAATGTATGTTTTTTGATATAGTCCAAGAATTAATTTAGATCTACCTTTATAGATCTTCATACCCTGTATGTATACTGATTCCACATGATCCTTTATTAAGAAGAAATATACCAAATATTTTTTCACTAATTATGTCATTATGTTATATTTTTCATTATAAGTATGTCATAAATATACAATAATAGAAATAAAATTATGATCCTATAAACCCATTTATATACAGAAGTTTCATCCTTATTTTTAATAAAGTTAAACACTTTGATAACTTTATCAAAATTAATATTACAACATCAAGATTTTTTTTCAACCTATAAACGAATCATTCTATCTTAAAAATCATAGTATAATTTTTTATATCTTTAAAATATTCATAAAATATAAAATATACATCCTCTAATAAATTACCATAAAGTATTTTTTTAACATCCATTTGAAATATCTCATAATAATAATATTTTTTTCATGAATAAAATAATAAAAAATGGATATTATTATAACCTATAGATAAATGATTTCTTCATATTCAATACCATGTATTTTTTTAAAACGTTTTGTTAACAAGTGAGTTTTTTAGATAGACACTCTATCTTTTATGTCAATATTTTTTTGAAAGACCCAATTTCACCAAATATTTTTTACCACATCAAGTGGATCGATAATGTTCCAAACCTGATTATTCTACATAGATTACATTTTAGATTATATTTATTATATAAGTTTTTTAGAGTTAACACTTAATATGGAATCATGGTACAATGTTGGATCATCCTCTATTATCTACATAACACCTTTAACAAAAATGAGAAATCCATATCTATAAGGTTCTTAAAAAAATATACCTGACCTATTTAGTTCTTATGTATATCAAGACAATTAATTTTAGTTAAACCCTTGTGTTTTTAACTCATCCATATCAAGAATAAAATTATCTTGATGGATTTAAACTTTATCAATTAAAATTTTCTCTCACTAATTATTTTCAAAATAAAATCCTTTTCAATAAAGATATCATGTTGAGTAGAAAATGCTTTGAGAAATAAAATATTATAGAAATAAAAACCCAATGTATCTTTGGAATAACCAATGAATATAAATTTATCTTATTTGGGTTCAATTTTTATTTATCTAATATATTTTTTATATGCCTCACAATAATAAATATTTATGAAAGAAAAATTATGTGCTTCCAAGTTTGCATCTCATATGGTGTTTTTTGAATAGACTTTTATAAAACATGGTTTAGAGTAAATGTAGAAATTTATAGAGTATTACACCAAAAGTAAATAAGAAAAACTATATGACTCTTCATTGGATAGACCATGTCCAATAGATTTTAGTTTCTCCTATCAAATGAATAATTTAAATATAGTTTACTAGGTGGAGTTAGTTTTGATACTATGCCACAATATTTTAGATAACCATAAAATATTGAAGTAAAATATTCTCCACCTTAATCAAATTAATTATTTTAATATATTTTCCAAGATTAATTTGTACTAATTTTTTGAACACTTTAAATAATTAAAAGTATTCATAATTTTGTTTCATTAGATACACATACTCATAACTATTAAATACATCACTAAAGGTAATGAAGTATAGAAATAAACCTTGAGTTCATTTACTTATAGGATCACATACATCATAATATTTGTGTTCTAATAAATCATTATATCTTTACCCTTTATCCTTAAAAGGATATTTTTTAATATTACTTGATAAAAACAAATTCTCATATATATAATGATTCATAATCATTCTAATATATTAATTTATGATTATGGAGTAATTTTATGTGATTCATATTTATATATCCTATGTAACAATGGATAATATATGTGGATTTAAAATCATTAATTTTAAACTTGTTGTTGTTTTTATTACAGAAAGGGGGTTTAAGATATAATATGTATAAATTATAAAAAATTAAAGAAAAAACATAAAATATTTCATTCATATAAATATAATAACACTTGTTCATTATTTCAAATTTAAAATCCTCCCTATATAAAAATGATATTGAAGAAAAATTAACGATGCTTCAAGATAATAGTTTTCAGGAAATAATTACAATACACTAGGAAGAAGTAGATTCACTATCCTTACCTGCTCTTTCTATATTCTATTTTTCACACAAGATCAGTTAAACCACATAAAGAGGTGGTGGGAGAATAAATGTGGATGGATTTTATTAATTAAAACTCCTTTTCATTTTTAACTATACACTAGTTAAATAGAATGGATCACACACTATCATATCACACTTGTAATACATGCATGAAATAAATAAAAGGATATCACAAGAAAAGAAACATATATTTATATGTGGTTAACTCACAACATGTGAGAAATTCATTAGTTTATAGTGGTTTTTTGGCCGCACAAACATGGTTGATCTATTGTTATCAAGAATAACCAATGGAAAGGGTATGTACTTGGACCCCTTATATCTAGAACCAACCAGATTACATGTACAACACTAATCAAATTTAGAAAGCATGATATTTTTCTTCTCAAAAATTGGCACTAACCATCTATTCTTCTAAAAACATATCCAAATGGATTCTATTTGAAGTAAGATCAAAGATATAGAGTGAGTTTCTTCTATACTTAAACATATTATGATCTATATCCTCAGTTGTAACAATATTTAAATAGTTGTGACTTCTCACTTATATAGAATTATATTCATGGATGTCTCACTTTCTTCTTTAATAACATCAAAATCTAAGATATTATATAGTTGTAGTGTCAACCTATAAATACTTTTATTTTTTTTCTTAGATGATATTATATATTCATAAATTAGTACTTCAACAGTACCTTATCCATTTTTATTTTATTTTATGACCTCTTAATATTTAATTTCATAAATTAAACTCCACTATCATTGATATTCCCAACAAATCACGAAGTAAAATTCTTCAATATTAAATGCATGGATAATAGAAAATGATTTTTCCAAAATATCCTCCTTGATAATTAGACCTTAAATATTCAATTACTTTTATAGAATACTAATAAAGAATGTTAACTACTTTTAATATTGAATCACCAACTTCAAATTTTCATTATCCTCAACTTCTTCTCAGAATCTTCCACATATAAGTATTTGATATTCCCAATATCTAATTTTCCATGTTTTCATGATCACATGAAATAATAGTCATGATCAAAAAACCAAATAATGGTGAACCATTCAATTTAATTCTCACCACTGATCTAAACTTTAATCATGAATTAACCTCAAAGAATCATGATATTTGATGAAGTGAAGAACAAAACAACCTCATATTATTTTATATGAAATTTAACCAATTTAATCTTACATAAACTTCTAAAATAACATACATATCACATAAAATCTCCATGATACTCTTATGTATCATCAGAGTAACTCATACATGATCTAAATTACTTCTTTCATATCACCTAGAATCTCAGATTTAATCTTAAATATCCCCTAATTGAATCTTATGTATCCCAATAATATGTCTATTTTTTATATATTGTATCTTAAATATACTATGGGAGATATTAAATATTAATAAATTAATCATATGCATCATCAATGAGATGTTACGTGTCACAGTGTAAAATCCTAGTCACTAAGAAATCTTATGTACGCCTTGGACAATTTTTTTTCATTAGGATATTGAATATGATCTCTAAAATTCTCATATTTATTCAAATTAACTCAAAGATTTTCCAAAATATCTTTAACCAGTTTAATTCATCTAAAAAACTACAAATAACTTGAGAAAATTATCAGAACTTCTCAAAAACTATTCAACTCGTGCTTAAACTCGACCAATGATTTATTAATAGAGCTTTTATCACTTTCAAATTAATGTATAACCTATTTTAGATCTAACTAAATTTATTAAAGACATAATTATACCTATGTAAATTATATATAAATAGTAGTCTTTATTCTTGATAATCATAAGGATGGTATCATAAGTCTTAATCCAATTTTATTCTTATTTAATCATATCCAACATCTCAAAAAATCAATAAATCATCAACCAAATTCCATGTATCTTCATAGAGACATATTAATCCATGGAAATGATTAGATTTCTTAGGATCTTTCAACACAGAATCCTAAAATTCTATATTTGAGTATAATTCTTCTCTAATTATGCACAACAATAATCCAAATAGCTATAACTTAAAATTCATTTAGTTTATCATCTTCTACAAGCTCACCAAAATCCTCTATGATAGAATATAATGAAATCCATCCAATAACAGAAAATCACTTACCATTACCAATCTCCAATATATGAATAACCTTATAGGTATTATAATTAGTGGTAGAAATTAATCATACAATTATAAATAAAAACTCTAAGTTGTATCTCTCTTTCCCACTTATTGAAAATAAATATTTAACTAGTGTTAAAATTTAGGGTACTATAATCTCCAAGCTTTAATGTATTATTCCATTATTTATTAGTTTAATTTTTTTTGATATCCTTGATTAAGAACTTCACTCTTCATCTTCTCATATTCTCTTCCCAACACATATTTACATCAATGCTTATTGAAAAAAACTCAACACCTCAATATCCATGGGACCAAAAATATCCCAATTTAGATTTTTTTTCAATACCAATAAAAAAATTCATGTCAATATGTTGTAAATAATTTTATTCTTTCTATTAAATTAATTGAAAATAAATACATGGCTAATATCAAATGTAAGTTATTAATTAATCAACACCAAGTCTACATAGGAAATCTAGAGTATAGAAAACAAGAGTGAGTAATCAACATCCCATCATTAATTTTCACAACTATGTATTCCTCAAAATAATCTCAATTTTATTGCCATTGAGAAAATCAATTTATAATTCTTAATTTTATAATTTATTTTTTCAAAAAAATGATGATAGATTATAAAAAATATACCACATCAATGACATCTTTAACCACTTTCCAGAATTTCTAGATTCACATAAAATAATAGATACTAGAATATTTATCTATTATTATCCACCTAAATACATACTTCAACTTAAATTAAATGTATAGAAAAATAAACACAATAGAGATAGTAATAAGGCGATATATCTTTAGATACTTAGTGGGAAATAACAAGGTTGAGAGTTTATTTTTAACTAAGTAACTCATTTCTTTTTGTGACATCCCATCCCAAATTCCACTGAATGGTGACCCAATTTGTTGGGACACATGGACTCAAGAATGTCTCTCCATATTCTAGAGGATTCTGACTAGTAGCGAGAGAATAGGGTGTGTCTGTGGGGATACTATACCCTCAAGTTAGAGTAGCACATTATAATAATCAATAGATAAATAATGGTAATATATGTGAGAAGATGGCACAATGGAAACAAAAACTATATCAACTGGACTAGTAACCTGCCTTAGCAGAAGAATAAATAAACATCCAAGCACTAAATAATAATAAAAACTAGTAACTGAATATTATACAATAGATGATGACTCCATGTATCTACAAAATAGGGAAAACATGTATAAATAGAAGCAGGCAGTCAATACACCACATGATATACTAAAGGTAAAAAAAGGAAAAAAATCTATCCAAGCTTCTAGAGATCCATATTGGTCATCTGCTACCAAGCCCCCATCCTATGTCATGTAAGAAGTCACACATCTGTAAGAGGATGCTTCCCCTTATCTAGTCCTACAAGCATATAGTCTACCTGGGTACCATTGACGGCCTAGATAGGGTTTGAGATAAAATCAGTAGGCCATCACTAATAGAGTCTATGAATATCCAATCATGTATATAATATTAAAATGTGTAGATTTATTATGAAAATAAGTAATAATAAATTTAAATGTGTCATCTCTAGTTCTTGAAGGAAAACCAGGCTGACACTACCTGCTTCGGCCCATGTTAGAATATCTTTGAACAAGTTTCAGGGGATGAAATTCCTAGTATCACAGTATAGGGATGTCATTCCCATTACCATAGTATAGAGACACCATGATTAGTATCATAGTATAATGAAACCATGACCATAATCATAAGAATAGGGTATTCCATGCCCAATATCACAGTAAGGGTCATCGTACCCATATATAACAACAAGTTTCTCCATGATTGGTATCACACATAAGGACAACATTCCCATGTAATAAATAAATATATTATATGTACATATAATAAAAAAGGGTCTCCATGCCTATTTATCACATTTAGAAAAAGGGACACCATGCCCATATATATGTAAACATGCATAAGGTTCATCAAGACCATTTACCATAATTATCAAGGGCAGTCATGCCCATACATTAACAGTGATAAGTATAATTGGATTTAATAGAAGCCAATGGTAAGTCATAACTCAGAAATAATTAATATTAAAAAGTGAATAACCTTTTTTATATTTAACCATGTAAAATGGTCATACTACTCACATTCAATTCAATTCATTATAATTGGTAAGGGCATTGGCCATTCCATGACACTACATTCATCCGCTATCATTATGATATTGTCATTTAAAAGTAAATAAAATTAGGGATGTAAGAGGGAACACCCAAAGGGATGGATCACTATAAGGTGGATGATTTTGTTATGATTTGGGTTCTGAAAAATCATTAGGTTCCAGCTAGTAAAACCAATTTAAGACAGGTACAAATTAAGGGAAACATGTGGTAAAATCGGTTTTCGACACATATAACATATGATAAAACATCAAGACATGAAGAAATAAATATGAGGATAGATACCTCAAGATCATAGTACTCTCCTCATCTAGTATCATCCCTTGGTTTGGCCTGGATCAAGAGAAAATATAAGAATAGAAAAACTCCCTAAAAATAGGGCATACAAGCCTGCATCAAGATAAAATCATCGATGGAAATACAAATGATGAACCAAGACTAAGGATCGAAGATCTTACCAGGAGGAATCCAATGAGACTGATGAAATATTTATTGGAATTAAGATGGAAGAGATATCCAAAAATCTAGTTTATACTAAAGAGGGAGATCCAATGTAAAGAAGAAGCCATCCAACCATTTTAAATGAGAAATAAAAGAGTAGGGGTAAGTTTAATACAATTTAAGGGAAATTTGGTAAATTCACCCAAAAATTTAGGGGCATATAGTTTGGAATCATGGTTGGCCAAACTATGTTCCAATCATGATTAGATCACTGCTTAAAGAGGTCACCCCACATGGTTAAGCCCCATGGTTAGAGAAACCATAAACCAACCGTGCAATTCATCTATGCTACATCTTCTTGAGATAATCACACGTGCATGAAGATGTAGGTTTATGTTTAGGGAAATAAATTTTACCTAATTGGTCACTCTTTCCAACCCCTATATGGTTAGGGAAACCCGTGCAGATTGGATCACATGGTTTCTTCTAACCGTGAAACTAGTATATTTTCCCACCAACCAGGGTTCTGAGCTACGAACAAGCCCCAAACACCCTCGTAACCTCTGTGAACTCACTGGGAATACATATTTGGTCTAAAATAAATAATTAGACAAAAATTTAAAATTATTAATACCTAAAATAAAAACATAGATCTTATAGTCTTCCCCCATTAAAGGAACTTGTCCCTGAGTTCACCTTCCATGGGAGGTGAAACACTATATGAGAATAAATCTGGCCACTGAGCACGTACATCGACATCCCAATCCCAGGTCTCATAATGTACCTAGTCATACTTCCATAACTCCCATACTAATGGAGTAGAACATACTTGGAGAGCCTTTGTACTTAGTTAACGATCCATATCAGATACTCCTTAAATGAATCATCAACATCTAGAAAAAAATCCCCAGGATCAAAAGTATGAGATATATCAGCATGATAATGGTGAATCTATGAAATTTAGATTATTCCATGCATGAAATAATACCCATGAGGTAATAATAATTTATAGGATACCATTTGGACTCTCTACAAGATCTAAAATGGTCTAAAATAATGAGGTGATAGCTTCCCCTACCACTATATGCATCTATGACCATGTCTGGGTGATACCCATAAAAAACACGGTCCTTGAACTCAAATTCTAGAGGTTGTCAATGATTATTAACATAAGATTTATGTCTAGATTGAGCAGTATACATATGCTTCCTAGTCAGATGAACCTACTCTAAAGTCTCTTGAACGAGATGAGGAACAAGTATTACTGCCTCTCTTGCTTATAACCATCATATAGGGCTTTATAAGGAGGCATTTGAATCACCACCTGATAACTTTTATTATAGGAGAAGTTGATGAGAGGGATATTATTCTCTAAAGAAAAGTAGAAATCAAGGATTCATGATAGGATTGTGACCTATAATACATATATAGTCCGTTCTAACTGGTCATTGTTATGAAGGTGAAAAGCTATCCTCATAAGCACCTATGTACCTATATATTTTTGTAATCCCTACCATAAACTCAATATAAAATGAGCATCCCTATAAAAAATGATAGTATGAGGGACCCTATGCAGTTGTATAATTTCACAAACATATAATCTTCCTAGATCACCAACTAAGAAAGTTTCCCAAATATGAAGAAAGTGGATAATTTTTTCAATTGATCCATGAATACCCAAATTGCATCGCTACCTCAAGGAGAAATCAGAAATCTGACTAAAAAATCCATAGCAACATCCTCTCATTTCAATTCTAGGGCTGGTAATGACTGTAACAAGCTAGCAGATCACTGGTTCTCCACCTTCACCTACTGATATATGGAACACATAGTGATAAAACATACTATTTGATGTTTTATACCTGGCCACCATTACTGTCAGCGCATATCATGATACATCTTAGAGATATTTGAGTAAACTTACCACTGAGAAATATGGATCATGCATTAGCTTCTATTTTGTATCTGTGGAAACCTAGATATGACCATGTATGCATAGGATGTCATCACCACCAATAGTTCAATCCAGAGGAAGGTACTCACCATAAATACTCTCTCATAGGACCAAACCTTTAGGAACTGAAAACTTACGTATCTTTACTCTCTTTATAAGTAAAGAAGTCACTGATAGTAATGCAAGTACATATTTTCCATGACAATCCTAAACCTCTATATCCATCTCAGAAAATATATCCATAAGCTTCCACTCACTACCGACCTCCTAAACTACCAGTTTCCGAGTCTTCCTACTTAGAGCATCGACAACAACATTTCCTTTACTAAGCATATAGAAAATATCAAAGTCAAAGGACTGAAAATATGCAACCCATATTCACTGCCTAATATTCAATTCATGCTATGTGAAAATATACCTAAGGATTTTGTGGGCCATAAACACTACAAAAATATCTCCTAGTAGGTAATGCCTAAAAAAATGAAAGGTGTGAAAAATAGTTTCCAACCTAAGATAGTGCGTTGGGTAATTCCACTCATGAGGACTCAGCTTCCATGACCCATAAGAAATGAATTGATATTATTGCATCAGAACCGATACTATCCCAACACCTAATGCATCACAATAAACTATATATACTCTTCCCAGCTCTAGTATAATCAAGATCGGTGCTAAATTCAATCTCCCTTTCAGATCTTGAAAGGATGAATCACAAGATTTAGGCCATATAAACTTCACACACTTCTTAGTAAAGCCTATAATATGTTCTTCTAATAACAATAAGTCCTATATAAAACAACTATAGTAACCAAATATCTCAGATAGCCACATCTCTCACCATATTGGGGTTAACGGAAACTTCTACCTTTGAGATAACATGACCTAGTAAGTGTACCATATCAATATAGAATTGATATATACTAAGCTTATCATACAGATGGTTCTCTCATAGTGTATTCAAAATGATCATAAGATGCGTGACATGGTCACTCCAAGTATGAGAAAACACTAAGATGTCATCTATGAAGAACACTATAAAGGAATCCATATTGGGATAAAAAACCCTATTTATAAAATCAATAAATATAGGAGTGTTTGTAAAAACAAATAGAATTACTAGATATTCATATAAGTTGTACTAAATTTAGAAATCCATACATGGAATATCTAACGTCATTCCTAAAAATTGATGATAGCCCAATCTCAAGTCAATCTTTAAGAATACTCTTGTTCCTCTGAGTTGGATGAAGAGTTCATCAATATTAGGTAAGGGGTATCGGTTCTTCACTATAATCTAATTTTACTTTCGGTAATCCAAACAAATACTGAGGGTTTCATCTATCTTCTTAATGAAAAGTTCTAGTGAACCCCTAGGAGAAGTACTAGTTCATATGAAATCCTTGGCCTCTAAATCCTCTAGCTACCTCTTGAGATACTACAACTCAGTAGTATCCATACTTTAAGGAGGAATGGATAAATTTGTATCCCCAGGAACTATATCATTAGTAAACTCTACCTTTCTCCCATGAGGTAGTCTAGAAAAGTATTTAGGAAAAAACCCCATGAATTGATCAACTACAGGAGGTAATCTTGTCTGATGTAATCCCTAATCATCCATTAAAAGGATAGTAGTCTGGGTGATCACTCCACCTAGCCCAAGATCCTCTGGTCCAGATCTACCCACCTAGACATCCCACTTGCCCCTATGAATATATGCTCCACCCTTTGGTGATGTAAAAAACACCCTTCGGTGATAAAAACCCACATATTCATGATAAGGAACCAGCTAGACCATCCTAAGAATGAAATCAAATCCCATCATCTTGAGGATAAAAAGTTACCATAAGAAACGATAACTACCTACCTCAAGAGGAAATTCCTTACCATAGTGTATACTCTTAGAACATATACCTAAATGTGTATCAAGTCTCATAACAACACTAGAGAACTGAACATTGATCCCAATGCTCTCCAAAATAGGTAAAAATATGAAGGAATGTGATCCACCTATAACAAATAAGGTATACATGATATTATAGGATACTAGAATAGTAACTCGAATAGTAGATATCATGACATACTTCTCCTATGATATATGATGTACTAAATAAATATGGCCCAATCCCCACTGCTGCGCTACAACTTGACTACCCAGAGTGGGTACACTCTGCTGGCACTGCATGTCTGAAGCTTGGTTAACTCATCCACAATATTATCCTCTTCTTATATGGATATTAATACTCTAGCTATCTTCCTGGCATGGTGCTACTGATCCTACTCCTAAATGTGCAGCTAGTACAGATCCTCTCCCACTCAGTATAGATGGGTAGGTCCTGTAGAATCACTATAGAAGCCCCAATATTTAGTATCCTTAACACTCTAAGGGGTCTCTCAAAAACTGGGGATTCTTATGCCTAGGCTTCCCAAAATGGTTACATACCACATAACTATATGTGGGTGTCAACTATTTGTTGCAGCTCACACACACAATCTCAAAGCATCCCTTTCGACCGCTAGTTGAACCAATACTCTATTTGGATTCTAAACCACCCTTGATCACACTATATTCTTCCATCTAGTTTTGATCAATGATAAGGTCCTAGTTTAATATATCAGATATAATAGTCAAATGGAAAACATTTACCTAAGAACAAATAGTATTTTGAAGTCCATCCCTGAATCGTCTCACTTTTTCTATCTCATCAGATGTATAGAAAGGTGCAACACATTGAATCTCTATGAAACAAGATGAATAGTTCATAACTATCATCAAACCCTATTAAAGGTTCATGAACTCCCTAGTATGATCGAATCTCAGGGTATTAGGGAAGAAATATTCAAATATTCTTGAATAAAAATCTCTCTAAGACACTTCTTGATATTGACACACCTGGTTCAGAATATCCCACCAACGTTTGGTGAATCCTCTCAGCATATAAGTAGAAAGTTTCAATATCCTCTTAGAAGGTGTCTCTAGATGCTCAAATATATACATAACCATATCATGCCATAACTTCATAGCATGTGGTCCACCATCCCCAGAAAATGTGGGCAGATGCTGCTGCTGAAACACCCGAGTCAACTCTCCCATAGAATTAGAAGAGGGTGGGGCTCCCTATAATGTCTACAAAGTCACACTAAATATCATCGAATCTGAGCA
Organism: Viscum album; assembly: GCA_963277665.1. Classification (NCBI taxonomy): domain Eukaryota; kingdom Viridiplantae; phylum Streptophyta; class Magnoliopsida; order Santalales; family Viscaceae; genus Viscum; species Viscum album. Next base: position 81,735,537 of record OY728125.1, on the reverse strand, counting down.
TAATCTCTTTCATTGGGAATATAAAGATATTCCATAGGTGGAACTACTAGTGGTATTAGTGGAAACTCAGGCCTCACAACTTTAGGGCATGGTCATCACCGCCCTCCTTCTGTACAACCATAGGATGTCATAGTGGTATTGATCTAAAATTTCCTAACACACACCTTAGATAAAGTTTGATAATTGTATAAGACAAATATATATAAGTAGAACTGGTACAAAGAGTTTCTATGTAATAGTTTCACACTTCTTCCAGCTCAAAGAGTCATCTATGGGTGATAGTAACACTATATAGAACACCAGAGATGCTACCTATTTTCCAATACTAAGTTTGGGTCTTGGTCAAGCTATATGTTTTGCACTTTTAATATTCATTTTAAATTCATATTTTTATTACATATCTATTTTAATGGTTGAAACAAATGGGTCACCACTTTTAATCCATAAGTTCCCATACACCTTATGAACTGAAGTGTGGAATCCACTTAATCCATACCACAACATGTTACTATCTATTAAAATAATGGTCCATGACTCAACGTGTCATAGTTGACTTCTTAGGATGTCTATTATATCCTAAGAAGGAAAACACTATTTAGGTTACGATTAGAACACTAAGTACCAACTATGTTTTCTCAATTCCATGCATGAATCATTAGTCAAAACAATTCTATTTATAGAAATCAAAGCACTCATGGAAGAAAATAGGCAATGAAAACAATACAATGTTTTTATATGGCATAACATATTCATGACATGTGTATTTCCTATAAAGTGCCTAATATAATGCATGATCAATGCTTCCTTTCCCTTATCTCATTGGGAAAGGATAAAAGATAAACCTCAATCATATCAATAGTAATATCACAATTCAAGTATGTCACCCAATGATGGAATTAAATCAAATGTAATAAGTATAATATATAAAATAGAAAATTCTATTTTAGGAAATTTGGCTTTTCTATATAAATGGGTTAGCTCCTCCCAGGAACAACTCATTACCAAACCCCAATTCCTTCATAATCTCTTAACTATTGTCTCAAAATAGTAAATTAAGAATAGAAAGAGATTCGATACCGCTTTGTGATGTCCCAACCTAGATTCCACTGAATGGTGTCCTGAGCCAGTGGGCTACATGGCCTCAAGCATGCCTCCCTGCATGCCAGAGGCTGTCAACTAGTAGTGAGGACTTAGGGTGTTCCCATGAGGAGACTATTCCCTTAGGTCATATTAGCACATCAATATAATTAATAGATAAATAGTGGAAGCATATATACATAAATGTAATAGTGGAAATAAACACTATATCAATTAGACCACTAACTCACCTCAACATAAGCATAAATAAACATCCAATCACTAAATAATAATTAAAAGCAGTAACTGAATCATATATAATAGATATTGATGTCATGTTACTATAAAACAAGTAAAACATCTATACATGACAACATGTGAAAGTTCCCAGTTGGAGTATTGTATCACTGAGAGGGGGAGGGGGTGAATCAGTGATACTCTTTTTCTTTTATGTTTCTTTTCAATTGAAACAACCTTCACCACCTGTTAGGGATTTCAATTCCCTGCTGAAATAAAAATCAACACACATCCAAAGGAACATAAAGATTTACAAGGTTCACTATTCAATAAGAATAGCTACGTACTTATTATGGTTTGGAAATGATCCAATACCATACAATCCACTAAGAAAAAAATTCCTTGGATTATAATGAGTAGGATATACCCTCACACTCGTGTAGAACTTTGAAACAATCCCACTAGTGTGTGTGCACCCTTTTAGCATAGTAGGGCAATGAAATTATTTTGTAACAACTCATGTTACTTGTGCTTATTTTCAATTCAAAAAATGTATTCAATTGAAATACAGTTCATTAATTCCTTACCCAAAATAAAGGTAATAACCACCCGAACTTTGTTATGAAGCACTGAGTATGATTTTATCTGAGTACGATTCTTTCAAAACAAAGCTCCCAGTCTGATTTTTTTTCAATACAAAGCTCCAATTACGATTCTTTCAAAACCAAGCTCCCAGTCTGATTTTTTCAATACAAAGTTCCCATTACGATTCTTTCAAAACAAATATTCTAGTCCTGATTCTTTCAATAAAAATCTCCCATTACGGTTCTTTTAAATAAAAAACAATAGAGCTAAATTGACACTATTTTAATTCCCGAAAACAATTTTCATGAAGAATATAATATGAATGAATCATCACCACAAAAAACAATTGTTAATCCAAATAGAATTGATCTCTTATTCTCTCTAGAAACATAGATCTGATATCTCTTCTATAAGCCACAAAAGTACAATGTACTTAATTCCTTTTATAGGTGACCCAAAACATATTTAGGCAGTAATCCCAAAACACTTTCCCTCTCACTTAAATTCATTTAAATCTAAATTTCTCCAAAAATCTCAGAGCAATTATGACTTCATAAATGCTTCTCAATTCTTCTCAATTCTTCTATAATATTCATCTCTTCTTTTCTAAAATCCCATTTAAAATTTCAATTCAATTACAATTGATGAGAAATACATGGGTTTGAAACTGATTCTCTCATACTGATTTCTTCAAAACAATTCTTGATACCATACCAATTGAATGTGTTTGAATAAATGCACTTCTACACTTGAGATACAATCACTCTTTCGAAATGAAAGGACCCCCCCCTTTAAAAATAAATTCATCAATATCCTTATCTTTTATTTTTTCTTTACCCTCATGAGAAAACACAATTCATTCACCAACATGTTCTTGTATCATAACTACCTTCATGAATTTAAAATAATTAAGGATCAAATTTAGCATCATTTGAATTCAGTTGGAAAGTATTGTAACGTTCCATTCATTCTTGATTCTTTCCTTTCATATCAACCTAAGAATGATCTTTTATAAATAAAAATGGTATGGATACTATTATCCTGAATATAATCATTCTGGATACAATTGCTGGTTATGATTCCTCGTTACGATCATTTTGGTCATGATCATTCTGGATACGATCATGCTGGATATGATCATTCTGATTATGATTGTTCTAGATACGATCATTTTGGTTACGATCATGCTGGATATGATCATTATGATTACGATCGTTTTGGATATAATCATTATGGTCATGATTATGCTGGATACTATCGTTCTAGTTACGATAATTCTAGATACGATTATCCTGGTTATGATTGCTGGACATGATCAAATACAATCTAATGATAAAGATCTGCCTAGATACGATACAATACAATCTGATAAGGATGATATACCCAGATACGATACAAAACAATATGAATATGATTCATTCTCAATCGACAACATCTCATTCCTTTTATTTTACCCAAATATGATTGTTTTAAAAAACTATTGGTGTCTCATCTTCCATCAGCATCACCTCTCCCATCAGCATCACCCTTTTAAATCAGCATTACCTATTAAATCAACATCACTTTTCAATTACACTTGGTATAAAATTGTTTTGAAAGAGAATTGATACAATATGGATATGATTGTTTTGAAAGAAAATTGATTCAATCTAGATATGATTGTTTTCTGATTGTTTTGAAAAAAATAGGCAGCACTTCTTTCTTTTTTTATTGTTTTGAAAAATAATAGGCACCACTGATTTCTTTTTTGATTGTTTTAAAAAACAATAGGCACCACTAATTTCTTTTTTGATTGTTTTGAAAAACAACAGGCACCACTGCTTTCTTTTTTGATTGTTTTAAAAACAATATGAATAAAATTATTTTTCTATTGGCAACATCTCTTTCAATCCCCCTTTCTTCTATCAAGATTACATCACAAGTTATCACATCAACTCATTATTTATATGAAATAAAAACTAGCAAAGCATCATCATAATTAACATGGGTCTGATTCTTTTCAAAACAAACCCAAAAAAATTGTTTCCACAAAACAAAGTGAAGTGATTTCCTTTCTTCAAAACATACCTCGACAACAAAAGAAAACACTTAAAACCTTCATCACCTTGATCATAAGCTTGGTCCCAACAATATCCCCATTTGGATTTTGTTGTCAACCAATTTTCATAAATCATTGAACTTTGTAAATTCAAGCAATAGATTACATATCAACAATTCTAAGCCTATGTGAGCTAACTCATTGTAGGAAACAATAATCATTAATAGAAAAACTATTATATCCAAAATATTGATCACGAACACCTATTTCTTTTATTCATTCTTCCTGTAAAAAAATTGAATTTATTTTCCTACAACCACTCCAACAAATAGTTTGAACAATTCACACACAAAACAATGATGAATTCACAGCTTACCCACAACTCTCTCTTTTGTGAAATAGATTTATGAAATAAAACAATTCTCCCCCTTGAAAAAACAATACAAAGGTAAGATGAGAGAGGGGAAAAATACACATACCTCAACCTTGAAGAGAAAGAGGTTGGAAACCCATGTTCAACCTCATTTTTGAGAATGATTCATTCGATAAAGGTTTTGTGAAGATATCAGCAACTTGTTCTGATGTTGGAACATACTCCAGCTTCAATTCAATCTTCTCCACATGCTCTTTGATGAAATTATATTTGATATTAGTATGTTTTGAACAATAATATTACACTGGATTCTTGGTGAGATTGATTGTACTTTGATTGTCACAACCCAAGAGCAAGGGTAACTTTAATTCAACAAGTAAGTCTTCCAATTGTGTTTTCATCCACATAAGTTGAGTAGCGACTTGATTAGTAGCAAGATACTCAGCTTCAGTTGTACTGATAGTTACTGAGTTTTGTTTCTTCAAATTACAACTAACACAATTCTCTCCCAAAAAGAATACACCACCAGATGTAGATCTTCTATCATCAACATTTCCTGCCCAATCTACATCAGAATACCCAAATAAATCAATACTATTTGAGTTGTAATACCTGATTCCGAATTCTGTTATGCCTCTAATGTATCTGAGAATTCTTTTTCTAGAAATAATATTTGATTCTCTTAGATCACTCTGAAATCTTTCACATAAGGTAACAACATAAACAATGTTGGGTATTGAGGTAGTCAAATACTATATACTTCTAATCATCTTTCGATACTCTTTCTGATCCACTTATTTTCCATCTCCATCTTTACTCAATTTTGTTCCCACTGAAATGGGTGTGGAAATAGGTTTTTAATTTTCCATGCCAAACCTATTGAGAATTTATTTTTCATACTTTTCTTGGGAGAGGAAAATGTATTCTTTTATTTTGATGGATTTTTAATCCAAGAAAGTATTTCATTTCTCCCAACATGGATATTTCAAATACATTATTCATTTATTTAGAAAATCTTTTATATATTCCTTCATCATTCCCAGAAAAGATAATATCATCAACATAAACAATTATAATGAGGAAATACTATTGAATTTATCTTATGTAAAGATTGATATCCACTCTTTCTTTGTTAAAATTCATCTTTCTTAAACATGTATCTAATTTGGAATACCATGCCCTCAGAGCTTGTTTTAGGCCATATAATTACTTTTTCAATATGCATACATAACCTTCATCTTTTCCAATAACAAATCCATAAGGTTGTATAATATAAACCTCTTATTCAAGATCACCATTTAGAAATGTAGATTTAATATCCATTTGAAAGATCTTGTAGCCTCATTGTGCAGAAATAACAAGAAAGATTCTGATTGTTTCAAGTATTTCCACAGGAGAAAAGGTTTTATCAAAATCAATACCCTCAATCCATGAGTACCCTTTTCACACCAATATTTATTTTTTTCTTATAACATCACCTTCTTCATTCAGGTTGTTCCAGAAAACCCATTTTGTTCCAATGATGTTTTTGTTTTCAGGCTTGGGTATGAGTTCCCATGTATTATTCTTTTCAATCTAATCCAATTCTTAAATCATGTCTTGAACCCATTCCAGATTCTCAAAATATTCTTTCACATCATTCGATTCCACTTTTAAATACAATGAATTATGTGTAATGCAATTGGTTGTTATTCTTGTTTGAACCTTCTTATGTTGATCACCAATTATATCATATTCTTCCACATGTTTACTTATCCTTGGATAATATTTTCAATTTTCATCATCACTTGAAATAACTGAGTCTGATTCTTCTTCTTGAGAAATAATACACTTGTTTGTATCCTTATCAGAATTGTTTTCTCCAACTTGATCAACTTCATTGTTTTTCTGAACATGTTTATCTTTCTCAGATACTTCAATCACTTTCACATCAACTGAATCAAAAATTATTTTTGTTTATTTTTTTTAGTATATGTATCCTCTTCCTTCCTGAGAGTATTCAAGAAAGATTCCACCCTCTCCTTTTGCTCAAAATTACCATAGTTTCCACCTTTCTTCTTTATAATACAAGGACTTCCAAAAACTCTAATGTGCTTCAAACTTAGAGATTTTCCATAAAATAATTCATAAGGAATCATACCTAATTAAGGAATATAGAAACAATGATTCTGAATATAAATATAATTACTCATGGTTTGCCTCCAAAAGTAATGAGAAAGGCCATGCTCAAGTAACATGGTTATTCCCATTTCCACTAGGCTTCTATTCTTTCTTTCAGTAATCCCATTTTGTTGGGGAGTGTATGGAGTTCTATACTCATTATTAATTACATGCTTCTCAAGATAGTTTTCAAACTCTTTACTTATATATTCAACACCATTATCAGTTCTTAACTTCTTCATAGAATACTCACATTCTTTCTCAGTTTTTCTTATGAAACTTTTAAATATTTTCAAAGCATCTGATTTGTGTTTCATGTACATAAAAAAAGTAATGTGAGTAAAATCATCAATGAAAGTAATGAAGTAATTATCTCCATGTGTTTATTGTTTTCTCATTGGCCCACATATATCGAAATGGATCAGATCCAGGGGTTGTTTTGAACAAATATCAACTTTCTTATGAACAACATTTGTAATCTTTCCTTTCTGGAAAATAGTGCAACACCAATATCTACTTATTTAAAAATCAGGAATGTCTCGAACAATGTCTCTTTTATATAACTTTCTAATTTTTATCTGACACATATGCCCAATAATTTTATTCCATAAACGATCCTCTTCCACCATACTTATGTAAAAGTGTTTTGTGAATCACCAACCTAAAACAAGTTTCCTTTCATACATTGACCTCTTTTAACAATATTTGCATATTCTTCACTCTTTAAAACAAATCCATATTTCTTGAAGATAACTTTGTTACCCTCATCACACAATTGTAAAACAGTTAGTAGATTGTGTTTCAACCCATCAACATTCAATGTTTTCTTAGATTTCATATTTTCTTTTCCAATGATGGTTGACCCAACACCTTTGATTTTCAATGATTCATCATTTCCAAATGTCACCGTGCCTTCTTTAAAATCATTTACACCCTTAAAAAATTTCAAGTCTCCTATCATGTGAGAAGAACACCCACTATCAAGTATCCATGGCCATTCTCCTTTAATGGATTTTAATGTAGTTTAAAAAACAAGAACTTTTTCTCCATTCTTTTTATTCTTCACCTTCAGATTTTGAGAATTGAGAATATTTTACTGAGCCAGTAGCAAAACAAGACATCCTTTTGCAAGGTTTCCAGGTTGTTCACATCTTTCAAAAATAGTTTCCAAGGGTTGGAACCTATTTTCAATCTTCACTTCATTCTTTTCATATTTTTTTAAGACAAACTTATCATTTTTCTTTCTTTGTGGAGATTGAATCTCCCCCAATCTCTTCCTTTCATAACCTGTGGGATAATTGTAATGTTTTTGATTGAACCAACACATACTTGTTGTGTTCTAGAATCCCACACAATACTAGTAATACCCATAGAAATAATATTTACCTCTGAAACCTCCATACTAATCAGAATTGTGAATGTGTTTCTCAGACACCTTCTTATCTTTATTTTCTAATTCACCAACCTTTCTATTATTAATCAGATTATTCTTATTTTATGAATTATTGGAAACAAAAGTATTGGAAACATTTCTAGATTCATAATGTTTCAAAAAATCTCCAAACTTGTTAGTCTTGTCCACATACATAACATTCCCAACTTTATTCATTTAAAAAACAATTCCATTATTCTTGTCACCCTTTGAAGGTATATTTTGTTAAAACTTATCAAGTTTATCATTACATAAACATTCACCAACTTCAGTGATAGAGTTTTGGAAACATAGACTTTTCTTTTTAGCTTTAGAGAGTTTTTATTGGAAAATTTCCAACTCTTCTTCTTTTACTTTCAACTTCTCCTATAAATGATCATTATGATTCTTTTATTCTTCAAGATATTTCTTCAAATCATTAATCTCTTTAATCAGATTTTCTTTCTCACTAACAAAACATTCTTGGTTGCTTGAGAATTCATCTTCCATATTTTTTTTTGCTTTTCAAGCCTTCTGATCTTTCTTAGACATTCTTTCCACTCTTCTTTCAGATGAATTTCAAGATGAATTTCTTCTTCTTCTTTAGAACTACTACTTCTGAATTCTTCATAATTCAATGTTGCAATGAAAGTATTTTCATTACCCTACTCAATGTATTTTTCAGATTCAACATCACTCTATTCTTCTTCATCATCTCTGGAAAAGAAACTTCTTCTTTTTGATTTGAAGAATTTATTTTTTTTCCTTTGTCTCCCTTTTTCTTCCACAATCTCCTTATCTTTCTTTCTTCAATATCACTATCATCTTATTTCTTTCTTTGAGGAAAATTAGCCGCAATGTGACCAACACCTCCGCATTCAAAACATTTCAAGGGAAGTTTCCCTTTGTATTTCATTGTACCTCTTTTCACATTGTTAGAAAACAAAGATATTATTTCATTGAGATTTTTACATACCTCATTTTCAGAATCAGAATCACCATATTCATCTTCAATAACAATATTATTTGACTTTTATTTATTCATAGCCTGGAAATAAATTTCTCTATCAAACCTTTATTTTTATCTTCATATAATTCTCTATTCTCATTTCATAGGTGATAATATTTCTATGTAAATAATCAAGAGATAATGTTTTAGGATCATTGTCTTCCAATGAATAAACTTTTTTTGCATAAAATTTTTTAGGTAGGATTCTCAAGATCTTTCTAACTATCGTAGAATCATTTAGCTTTTCACCAAGACATATGATATTACTCACAATATCATTCACCCTGGTAAATCTTTCCCCAACAGATTCATTCCCACCTATCTTCAAATATTCATACTTCAATATCCATGTTTGTAACTTTTACTTCTTCACTTTTGTATTACCTTCGTATATATTTTTCAATTTATCCCATATACCTTTAGCTGTGGAAACACCTTTCACTCCCAAGAAATAAATTTAAAAAAGTGATGATAATATAGCATTCTTGTCCCTTCTATCATTCTCAAGAAACTTATTTTCAACCGGTGTAAGTGGATAAATATCATTAATAGGAGGAAAGCCAACTGTTGCAGCTTCAAGAACAACTTAACTGATAGAAATAAGATATGGAAACATTATATCTTTCCAGATATGATAGTTCTTTCCATAAAAAACTGGGATACCTTTACTGTTCACACAGTTCACGTTCTCCATCAGCAAATAATAGCGAAGGAAACCTTGCTCTGATACCAATTAAAAGTGCCTAGTTGGAGTATTGTATCACTGAGAGGGGGTGGGGGTGAATCAATGATACTCTTTTTATTTTATGTTTCTTTTCAATTTAAACAACCTTCACCACCTATTAAGGATTTCAATTCCCTGTTGAGAAACAAATCAACACACATCCAAAGGAACAAAAATATTTACAAGGTTTACTATTCAATAAGAATATCTACATCCTTGGTATGATTTGGAAATGATCAAATACCATACAGTCCACTAAGAGAACAATCCTTAGATTACAATGTGTAGGATATACCCTCACACTCATGTAGCATTGTGAAAAAATCCCACTAGTGCGTGTACACCCTTTTAGCACAGTAGGATAATACAATTGTTTTATAAAAACTCATGTTACCTGTGCTTATTTTCAATTCAACAAATATATTCAATTGAAATACAATTCTTCAATTCCTTACCTAGAAGAAAGTTAAGAACCACATGGAATTTGTTATGAAGCACTGAGTCTAATCTTCTCTGAGTACGATTCTTTCAAAACAAAGCTCCCAGCCTAATTTTTTTTAATTCAAAGACCCCATTACAATTATTTCAAAACCAAGCTCCCAGTATGATTTTTTCAATACAAATCTCCCATTATGATTCTTTCAAAAAAATCTCCCATTCCCAATTCTTTAAATACAAATCTCCCATTAAGATTCTTTCAAATAAAAAACAATAGATTTGAATCAGCACCACTTCAATTCCTGAATACAATTGTCATACCGAATAGAATATGAATGAATTAGTACCACCTAAAACAATTGTTAATATAAAAAGAACTGATCTATTCTTCTCGCTAGAAACCCATATCTTCTCTCTCTTTTACAAGTCACACAAGTAAAATGTACTTCACGTCTTTTATAGGTGACCCAAAACATGTTTAGGTGGGAATCCCAAAAAACATTCCTGCTCACATAAATTCATCCAAATATAAATTTATCCTGAAATCTAGGAGAAATTATGACTTCTTCAATGCTTCTTGATTCTTCTTGAATCTTCTATAATATTCATCTCTTCTTTTCCAGACCCCCATTTCAAATGTCAATTAAATTAAAATTTATGAGCAATACATGGGTCTGGAATAGATTCTCTCATATTAATTTCTTCAAAACAATGATTGATATCATACCAATTGAATGTGTTTGAAGAAATTTACTTCTCCACTTGAGATAAAATCACTCTTTTGAAATGAAAGGATTCCCCTTTGACAATTCATTCATCAGTCCCCTTCTATTTTATTTTTTTTCTTTACCCTCATGAGAAAACACACTTAATTCACCAACATGTTCTTGTATAATGAATACCTTCATGACTTTGAAATCATTGAGGATTATCTTTAGAATCGTATGAATTCAGTTGGAAAGTATTGTAACTTTCCATTCATTCCTGATTATTTATTTTCATCTCAACCCAAGAATGATATTTTCTGAATACAAATGGTCTAGATACTATTATCCTGAATACAATCATTATGGATATGATTGTTGGTTACGATTGCTGGTTAAGATCATTCTGGATACGATCATACTGGATACGATCATGCTGGATACAATCATTCTGATTATGATTGTTCTGGATACGATCATTCTGGTTACGATCATGCTGGATACGATCGTTTTGGTTACGATAATTCTGGATATGATCATCCTGGTTAAGATTTATAGACATGATCAAATAAAATCTAAAGATAAAGATCTACCCAGATACAATACAATACAACCTGATAAGGATGATCTTCCTAGATATGATACAAAACAATCTGAATATGATTCATTATCAATCAAAACCTTCTCATTCCTTTTCTTTTACTCGAATATGATTATTTTGAAAAAAAATCGGTGTCTCATATTCCATCGACATCACATTTCTAATCAGAATCACCCTTTTCAATCAGAATTACCTATTTAATCGTCATCAATTTTCACTTCCACTAAGTATCCAATTGTTTTGAAAGACAATCGATACAATTTGGATACAATTTCTTTGAAAGACAATCGATACAATATGGATACGATTGTTTTCTGATTGTTTTGAAAAACAATAGGCACCACTGCTTTATTTTATGATTGTTTTGAAAAACAATTGGCACCACTACTTTCTTTTCTGATTATTTTGAAAAACAATAGGCACCACTGCTTTCTTTTCTAATTATTTTGAAAAACAATAGGCACTACTGATTTCTTTTTTGATTGTTTTGAAAAAAAATATGAATACAATTATTTTTCGATTAGCAGCATCTATTTCATTCCCCATTTCTTCTATAAAGTTTTCATCAAAAGTTCTCACATTAACTCATGATTTATATGAAATACAAACCAACAAATAATCATCACAATTAACATGGGTCTAATTATTTTCAAAGAAAACCCAAAACAATTGTTTCCACAAAACAAAGTGAAGTGATTTCCTTTATTCAAAACATTCCTTGACAAAAAAAGAAAACACTTGAAACCTTAATAACCTTGATCATAAAATTGGCCCCAACAATATGTTGTTAATAAAACACATGATATACAAAAGTTACAAAATTACAAAAATCTATCCAAGCATCTTGAGCTTCATCCCGATCATCTACTACCATTCTTCCATCCTAAGTCATGAAAGAAGTCACACATCCATAAGAGGATACTTCCCCTTATATACTCCTGTAAGCATATAGTCTACCCAGGTACCATCGACTGTCTGGATAGGGTGTGAGATAAACTCAGCAGGCCACCACTAATGGATTCGATGAATATCTAGTCATGTATATAATATGGTAGTTTGTAGATATAATATGAAAATAAGTAATAATAACTATAAATGGATCAGCTCTGGTTCCTGAAGGAAAACCAGCCTGACACTACCTACTTTGACCCATGTTGGAATATATCTTAACAAGTATCAGGGGAAACAATGCCCAATATCATAGTATAGGGATGCCATGCCCAGTATCATAGTATAGGGATGCTATTCCCAATATCACAGTATAGGGTTACCATGACCATAATCACTATAATATGGGACATAATGCCCAATATCACAGTAAGGGTCATCATTCTCATATATAACAATAAGGGTCTCCATGCCCGGTATCACATGTAGGAATTACATGCCCATGTAATAAATAAAGGGACACCATGCCCATATAATAAATAAACATTATATATTCCCATGTATCATATTTAGCATAAGGGATTACATTCCCATATATATATATATATAACATGCATAAGGGTTATCAATCCCATTTACCATAATTATTAAGGGTCATCATGCCCATAAATCAATAGTGATATGTATTATTGGATTTAATACAAGACAATGGTAAGTCATAACTCATTAATAATTAATATTAAAAGTGGAATAACCATTATTCTATTTAATCATGTTATGTGGTCATACCACTCACATTCAATTCAATTCATTATAATTGGTAAGGGTGTTGGCCATTCCACACCACTACATTCATCTTCTATCATTATGATATTTTCATTTCAAAGTAAATTCAATTAGCCATGTAAGAGGGCATACCTAAAGGGATGGATCACTTTGAGGTGGATGATCTCGATATGTGTTGGGTTCTGACAAGTCATTAGGTTCCAACTAGGGAAACCAATTTAAGATAGGTTCAAATTTGGGGAAATGTTCAATGAAACCAGAATGATTCACATATCACATATTATATAACATCAAGACTTGAATAGATAAATAAGATACCACCTACCTCAAACTCATAGTACTCTCCTTTTCTAGTAACAACCCTTGGTTTTTCCTAGATTGAGAGAAAATGGATGAACGAATGAGATCCCTAAAAGTAGTTAATTTAATCCCGCATCAAGATAGCATCATTGAGGGAAAGAGAAATTATGAATTGAGCCTAAGGATTGAATAACATACTAGGAGGAATCCAACGAGACCAAGGGAATATTGATCATACTCTGGATGTAATAGATATAAAAAAATATAGGTTATGGAAAAGGGGGAGCTCTAACATGAATAAGTATCCCTCCAGCTGCTGAAAATGAGAAATAAAGAAGGGGTAAGTGTAATAAAATTTAAGGTAAATTTGGTAAATTCACCCAAAAATTTATAGGCGCACATTTTGGACACACATTTTTCCAAACAGTATTCCAACCATGCTTAGCTCACCGCTTATAGAGGTTACCTACACAGTTAGGCCGCACAGTTAGTGAAACCATGTGCCAACCATGCAATTCAGATCCGACATATTTTTCTAAGATACTCGCATGGGGGTGAAACCCTGGCTATATAGTTAGTTAAAGTCATGTGACCTACATGGGGCCTCTCTCCAACCCCTATATAGTTAGGTAAAATTGTGCAGACTGGCTCGCACCGCTTGTTTTAACTGTGTGACCAATATATTTTCCCATAGATAAGGGTTTTGAGCTTTGAACATGCCCTAGAAACCCCATGTATTCTCTATTAACACATTGAGAATCCATATTAAGTCCAAAACAAATAATTAGATTGAAATATAAAAGGATTCATAAGAAAAACCAGGATCTTACACTTTTTAACTCTAACAATGAAATAAATCTTTATGATTTCTCTCTTATTTTTCAAGATATTAGTCTCTATGGGAATCATGGTCTTATTTTCCTTCTTATTGATTGTTTTTTTGGATCTCCCTATTTAGTAAAACTATTAAATAACATGAAATTTTTAGGAAAATCTTTATCTTCTTCAACATCAACTATTGTAAAATAAGAATAATCATGAAATATTTTGAGCCATATTTTGATTTCATACATCTTTGACACAGTTTCTCATGAAATATTAGATCATAGTCTTTTGAAAACTACTCTTGAAATTAAAATTCTTCTATATTTTTTATGATTAATTCCACCAAAACAATCCTTTTGTTTCTTTCATGTTTTGATTCTCATCTTTGTTTCTCTAACTTTCTTCCATACACATTGAAATCCATATTCTGTTTTTAATAGTCTATAGTGTGACATTTTCCTCCATTATAGAATCAGATTATCTTTTTGGTGTAACATCCCTCTCACCCTTCTTGAGAATATTTTTTTCACCATATTAATTTTTCTTAAAACCTAAGGTACACTCACATACTTTTGTCTATTGCTTCTATAAGAACCCGTGTTCCATAAAACTATTTAAAATTTAGAGGAATCTTGAATTTTCATTTGGTTTATGGGAAATATTATGAATTGGGGAGGCATGCCTAAGATTCTGTGGCACACCAACTTGGGGAACTAGTTTAGTGGTTTTTAATTAAGGGAATTACAAAGTGGTGTCTGTTATTTTCTTTTGTCTTACTATTTGGGAAAGGTATATAGAAGACTAGGAATGTGTCAGTACATGGTATAGAACTTGTTCCTGGGACTGGACACCCCATGTATGAGGTAATTAATTGTTTATAAGGATAAGATTTCTATTTATATTCTTCATTTTTATCATTGATCTAATTTACCCTTGAGTGATGTATTTTATTTTGATGTTATTGATTAATGGGATTTTATCTCTTTTCCTTGTATAGAGATATATGATATATTCATGAATCATATCATAAAATTAGGGTTCATGTGTGTTATTTTCTATTACTGGTTACTTTTTTACCTAAAACATTTCTTGGGTTAGTTATTTAAAGTATATTCATCCATTTATATGGTGTTTCTATATAAGTTTCTGGTAGAATATTACTTAATTGATCCCCTAAATGAATAAAATACTTGTTGTGTAATTTTTTGGTTTGATTTCCATGATAAGTTAGTTAATTTAAATCCCAATTATAATTAAAGAGTGTTTTTCACAATAACTTGTTGAAATTTCATTTAACTAAGTCTCAATTGTGAGAAATTTTGGTTAAAGTAAATGGTTAAAATAGAATCAAGGGATTACTTGTTTTGGTTTTTAGATAGTATCAACTAAATAAAATTCCAAGTATAACCACTAATGTTTTTTCTCTATATTTTTTACTTGATATTTCATTTAACTGAGCCTTTGGTTTGGGAAATTATTGTTTAAGAAAAAAATAATGGTGGTAATTTTTTTAACCCTATATGTATGTATTGATGTAGAACCAGTGGGTAGTTAGTGTTGACCATGTTCTTAGGATTTTGGGGATTTTTAGAGAACTCAACTTATATGAAATTCTTGATTTGTTGCTTCTTGGGTTGCGATGAGTTGGAGTTTATGACTACTTGTGACCTTGATGGTTTGTGCTTGACCCAATAATGGGTAGGATGGGTTAATTTTGATCCTATGTGTGAGTCCTTGTAGAGTGAGTTTAACATGTTATGTGTTATGTGACCTTGGGATATGAGTGAGTATTATCTTGAGGGTTGTGACCTATAAAATATGTGGTTTTGTGTTAAAATATGTTGGTGAGACTAGAAACCCTTTCTTAAGAATGAATCCATGTTTGGGAGTTGGGGATTCAAGACCTGTGGGGATGAATCATAGAAGGGGTCAACCTAGAATGTTTCTTCCCCTAAGTTTTTTGAGGGAGAGGTGGATGTTGTGACTTATGAGTCAGTGCATGTTAGGTGCTTCCTAGTATGCATTTTGGGTGAATTCAGTTAACCTGGAATTCAGGGATAAGCACTAAAGTGTGGGTGTTTTTTATCATTTGGTTAGTTTCATAAGGGAAGCTGTATTTGGATTCCTAGCATGGGTAAGACCCATATAAGTGAGTCAAACTTGGTGGATGTGAGATAGATTAGGTGTGAGGTGATTGTGAATAAGAACACCCTAGAAATTGGATGTATATGAGGCAAGTGTAAATTCCTGATGATTGTGAAATGTAAATCACATCAGATGTTGGTGATTTAGTTGTACATAGAATTTTCAAAGGTATGAAAGAATAGGTCCCTAGCCAATTTGACTTGGTATGCACCTTCAGGTGCATGATACAGGTGATAATGAACCTCAACAGACCTTAGAATGAATCTATGGTTTGGAGTGGTTCTATGAATGGTATTTATTGGTGAGATTCCTCTAGTCCTAAAAAGTACTAAGGGATATCTATGCTTGGTGGGCATGCAGGACCAGAATGACCAATGGCATGGACACATGAACCAAGTTTGGTGAGACATTACTCACTAGAGTTAAATCAGGTCCTTGTGATTGACATGTTTATGATTGGGTTTCTTTTGATATTTGATGTAATCTTGCAATAAATCATGTGTTGAAGACATGTTGTACTGTTTTGGTTTTTGATTGGGTAGTACAAGACTATATACCATGATTTTTAAATGAGTAAAAAGACATGTATGGAGGCTGGGTACTAGTGTGGTTTCGATGTGAGGTTTTTGGGAATGCTAGATCTAAATATCCTAGTAAGAATTATGAAATTCCTTGTGGGAATAAGAACATGAAAAAATTGAGTATTATGAAATGATTGATTTTAGGTTAAACCCTGATGAAAACATCAGTGGTCGACATAACTGATGCAAAAACATGGGTTAGGAGGATCATCATATATACAATTTTGATGAGATGATTTTTTTCAACTCTCTAGGAGTAGTAAGGGATGATATGAATAGTTTGGTATACACCAACAGTGGTGTGGTCCTTATTGTTGGTGAGTTTTTTGAAAAAATTCTTGAGAATATTTCTGTGATTAGGTAACAGGTAATGAATTATCTTTCAAATTTGTACTCAGAGGTGAGAAGATTCATCCCTATCTAGATATTATGTTTGGTAATATATGGAACACAGGCTATCGAGTTATGATAATGCATCTCTGATGTGATGCAACAAATTCTACTAAGGTGAGGAGATGTATTTTAGTCATATTGAATTTCTAGTAAGGTGTAAGATATGGTGTTGGATGGGGATTAGGCTTACATTTTGGCCTCAAGTTGGTCTTGGAGTAGTCATAAGTGCTTTGTCTTGTTGGTGTAGTGGTTCTCATCATATAGAATGATGGTGGAAAAAATTGGTTGATGGTTAACTGTAAGAGTTTAATCTAAATTCCAATCAAGAATTTAGTGGATGTACTAGGATGATCATGGGGTTCCTTTAAGATTAAGGGCACCAAGGCCAAGGATTTTGATGGCGTGCCAGTGGGGGAAGTCGAGCATTTTAAGGTAGGTCAGACGATTGAGGTTCAACATGTATTGATGTGTGAATTTGGATGTTGTGAGATGATAATCATGTATTGAATGTCATCATGGATGTGATGGGTATGTTTTAGATTTTTTTTTGTAACAATGGACTAGAAAACTAAGACTCATTGGTTTTGGTTCAGAAATGGTGCCATGAACAAATATTAATGAGGACAGGTACAAGTTAGTTTTGTCCCAATGTTCTATGGAAGTTACAAGAATTTTCTTGGGGTGTTTTATATTGATGCGAATGTTGAGATAAGGCCTCATTTCATTAGGGGTATCATGAGTGAGGTCATGAGTTCTAGAGAGGTGGTCGAGTGAGTGTGGTCTAGTGAAAACCAATGGCATCAATCACTAAGGTGTGATGTTGGTGTTTTTGAAAAATCTGGAGTGCCACCAGAAATGGGATGTTTTGGTGGGGTTGATTATATGAGCAACGATGTTATGCACGGGCCGATGAGGCTCTTGATGTTGTGGTTGGGTTTAGGTGGTTCGACCTAGAAATAACTAGTGGGAGACTAGTAATTTGGTGTTTTTGGGACTGAGTCTCATACATGATACCTATAAGTGTGTTCTATTTATCTCAATAAAACTCAAAGGTATAACTTGGGTATGGGATATTGTAATGTGGGGAGATTATAAAACCCCATGTTCCATACATGAATTTGAAATTCAGAGGAATAATGAATTTTCATTTGGTGGATGGGTAATATTTTGAATCGGGGTTCAGTATGGAATTCTAAAAGTCTGGAAACCTTAAATTATTATTTTTTATAATATATAAGGCCTAAGAGGTGTGTCAGGTTCTAGGATAATCCTCAATATCTTTGGGCTTGGTGACCTATTTTTGGAGTTGTAGCCTAGGGCGCATAGTTAGTTCATGATTAGTGCTAACTGTCCCCCCAAATCACGTGAAGGTTCCCTACTAACTATGTAAAGGTATGTAGAATATTTTAGTGTTTATCGCATGGTTGGTTCATAGTTTTCAAAACTGTTCCCCTAACCATGCAGATGGGGATGTCTTGTGGTAGTATTGATCATACGCTTGATGCACAATTTCTAAAACCATACACCCCTTTAAAATATTATTTTTAATCTTTTTACCATATGAAATTTTAACCCAAACACTCTCATATTCCTACCCATTTTGACCAAACATCCTCATGTGATTCCTCCTTCTCCTCCCTCTCCTCCATGGTGAATCTCCCCCTCTTCTTGTATGTTTCTCCTTCCATATAAAGCGTTTCGAGCTAGAGGTGAGGATAAAACTTTGTTTCCTTATCTATATGATTTATATAATTTATTAGTTGTTCTAAATATGTATTTTTGTGATGATTCCACCAAATAATTAGGGAATCATCCTAATATAGTGGGGCTTTCATGCTTCATAGCAAGAGGGTTCCCCGAGATGATGTCTGTAACACCTCAAGTTTTTATGATTTTATTTGAATAAATTATATTTATTTTATGGATTTCATTATACATTACACCAAGTAAATATTACATTATACTATACTCTAAGTTAATATTTCTCTATACACAACATTATCCTAGCTTTCGTTACACACAACACCGAGTTTCTATGAAACATCATTTTATTATTATTATTATTTTAAACAAGATATTTATAACATATCTTTTAAAATTAGTAATATTAATATTAATAACAAATTTTAAAATATTATTTATAATGTTTTCATATAAATAAAACATATTGATAATGGAATATATAATTTTCAATAAAGTTTTTATGTTTTGAAAAATACTATTTTCTTAGAAGAACTACTTTTTATGTCATTCTATGAACAATAATAAAATTAATTTTAGAAACTTTTAGAAATTTAATTTGATAAAATAAAATTAAGTTTTTAATTAACAATTTCAAAATTATCTTAGGGTTAATTTTTTGGATTTTTATGTAATATTTCATTTCTAGATAAATAGTGAAAAATACTGAATTTTAATTGAAAACTATTTTTTTATCTAATTTAGTTATATAGTAAGATTATATTTTAATTTGGTTTTAAAGTGTAAATAGATAAAATATACATAAATTAATCCAATTTATGTCATTTTAACTAATTTCACAATGAAATTTGATATAAAAATATTTCAATCTTTTGAACCTTTTCATTATAAAAACTCACCGTATTATCTCATTTATGAGATTAATTTCAAATTAATTTCTTCCACTTCTATGATTAGAATTGGAAAAATGGATTACAAATTTGGAATCATAATTATTACTAATTTATAGTAATTTAAATTAGTTTTTGATAAAAAATATCAGTGAAAGAAATTAAAATTAATTATAGGGATTAAGGAAAAAATAAGTTTACTTAGTGGTAAAACTTTTTTCTTAAAAGAATAAATGACCCAAAAACTAGTAAAAAATCCATTTTATGGAAATATTTCTACCATATCATCAATTGTATTTAAAATTAACTATTATTGTATTCACATGATGTAATGGATACCTCTCAATAGGGTTTTCCTTTTTTATATTTACAAGATTGTCACTCCTCCTCCACTATAAATGGGAACTCAACCACATCACTTATTAAAAAATATTAAGCAATTTGGATCATCCATAAACTGAAAAAATATACTCTAAAATTCACTAACTTCATCCAATATGCATCACTTTGGGAATAAATCTGATGAAGTAATCCCTTTGGTGCAAACCAAATAGAGTTTCCCAAAGAAGAGGCAACATCCTTCATCAAGCACTTTTTTTTATTTCTCTCTTCACTACTAAATTATTCTTATTTAATTATTATATAATATCCCAATTATATTAAATACAATAATATTTAATTATATCAAGGGTAATAACTACAATCACACACACTTACATCAAATGGGATACACAATCATCGTTCGTGTGTACGGCGTACTACCGCCTCGCAAACCGATGTTGTTCATTCATCCATTACCACCTTTCAAGGTTAGGAATAATGATAGACATACTATTTTTATATGATATATACATACATATATATATATATATAATATTTTTGATTTATTTATTCTTCTATAATTATTATAAAACACATACCTTCATGTGTTTCATTTTTTAGTAATATGATAACTTCGTTTGTGGATGTGTGGACTACCGCCTCCTCAAAGAAATGTGATTAATTCACTCTTTACATGGAATGTATTAAGGATGTGTTTAATAGATATATGTGATATAAATTAAATAATAATTCTAATATAATGATAATATATATATATATATATATATATCATTTACTTATCTTCTTTCTTTTAATACACTAAGAAAATGGAAACAACGTTCAAGCGTATGTACACCCTACCGTTTCCATGAATAGTGTATTTCATATCATATTACTATATTTTTTAGAATATTATAAAGATGTATATAATGACTATATATGATATTTATATCATGGTTTAAATTATTGAAATAAGTAAATCATTATCTAAGTATGAGGACCAATAATAAAAAGTCAAAACATGTACGAAAAACAAAGCAGTTATTACATGAAACGTAACTTTAACATGAAATAGTTAATAAAAGGGTAATATAAAATATTAAGTAAATCATATATGGTATTATATATTTTAATATTTTCTTTAAAATATTTATAATAAACTTATATTTATAATATAGGAAGTTTTAATGAGTACGATGAGAGTCGAGACATAAGGTAAGGGAATTTCATCTCACTTTTTATATCTGTGAGATACATGCCATATGCACAACTAATTTATTTTGTGTGGTGTATATAATTACAATAAATGTATTATATTATTAATATAATTAAATTTATGTCTATTTAAATATCCATTTTATTATCTCTACTTCATGGGGTTTTATAGTTCAAAAGATAAAAAATCAGTGGGGTAATGTTGTCTCAATTTGCCTTCTTTGAGACACAAGTTTTGTTATGTACCTATATTATTTTAAGAGGTGTATTCAATTACTATTGAATTGTTATCTCATAAATCCAATTATTTTCATGATATTTTAAACTTTGGGTAATATTGTTCTTTCATGTGTATTTTGATTCAAATTCACCAAAGTGATAAGAGTTTATTGCTACAATCTCATTGTTATCAGGATTGTTTACGATTATGCTTACATTGATGAAATATTATGATAAATATCTCAATAAATATAACTAATTTTATTTTAATATATTTATTCATGATATATTCATTTATTAGTACCATTTTCCCACTCTTTGGTACTTATAATAATTAATAAAATGTTTTTTAAAAAATACAAATTTATTTCCTCCTTCGGTCGGAAAACTGTTTTCTTCCAAAACCATGTTTTCTAAATATGTTTTCAAAAATATTTTTAAATTATCTAATTTAAAAAAAATTATTTCAATGATTTTAAAATATTCATTTATATGTTTTAAAATATTTTTTCGAAGAAAAATATTTTTAAAATATTCTATGTTTTAAAAAATAAATTTTCAAAGAAGAAAGGATATTTTCCTCAAGAAATGTTTTTAAAAATATATTAAAATATTATTATCCATATATGATGAAATTTATTGGTGTTAATCATGAATTTATAGGGATATGATCCAAGGCTACCATTAATATTATTTCTCTGAATTGTTTATGTTTTGAGGGCATGATGTCTATGAAAGCCGTTTCTCTTTCACGAGTTATATGTTTATGGAACCTATTATTCATTAATGGGTTATATATTTATGGAAACCGTTTCTCATTCATGAGTTATATGATTATGGAGCCCATTTCTCTTATGATACCTGCCTCTTTTGATGCATTATGATTTGATGAAATGATTATGACACTTGTCTCTTTTCCATAGGTTATGATATGATGACATGTTTATGATACCAATTTCATTTCATGGGTTATGATTTTATTATTTATGATATTGTGGAGCATGTATGTATTATTTCATTATGATATGGGTGGGACATATATCTTCATCCTATGCATTGGGTAACGATTTATATCTCATGAGATAGATATGGTTGTTATGGGGAGTGAACTTAGTTCAGTAAAGGACTATGTCTGCTAAGATGGTCTTAGGAGTAAGCCTTGAATACTAATATGGTTTTGGGAGTGAAGCCATTCCACTAAGATGTCATTGAAAGTAAGCCTTGAATACTATGGAAATCATTTTATATACTTATTTTTCTTCCACAATTACATGTCTTATTCTTATGTTATGATTTCATGGATTATTCTCTTGATTATCTTTTAATTCATGTCTTATGTTTGGAAAATATATATTCCATGACTCTTGATTATGATCTTTGATATGCAGGGTATGATATTCTAATGTTATGATCATGTTCTCATAACATCATGATCACGATTATTCTTACATATCTCCCTTATTTACCCTTATAGAACATTTGAGACCACCCTTTCTTATGTTTCATTTCCATAGGTTACGAAGATATGTATCATTTATGATGTTTCTAAGAAGGGTTCTAGTCATGAAGAACCTAGTGGGAGAAAATTTATCTAATTTATATACCAATGTTTATATTTCCATGTTTCCAAAGGCACTAAACTAATACGATATTTGGGTGTCTATTTGTGTAGTGTATTAAATGTTTTGAAAAAGTGATGTAATGTCTATATATGAGAAGAAGGGGTTACTATAGTTGGTATCAAAGAAAAATTTTAGTTAAACTTTGAAACTAGGATGAGAAAACCTTAGTGATAACCCTAAGGACATGTTTAAGGATAAGTACAAGGATGAGTCAAATTATAGGAAAATATCTTGGAATTTTGGTAAAGGATAGAGTGAGTGGTTTCCAAGTAATAAATTCTTATCTAGATACTACAAGTGGATGTGGATCTAGCACACAAGTACATAGGGGTAACAAACCTAAAAAAACCTTGTTGATCTAGACTCAATCAGGAACTGGTGCATGATAACAAGCCTTACTGCACTCCTAGTTTGATAATACCTTGAGATATGCTTTGGGAATTCATAAAATCTTCACGAACCATCAGGAATAATTTAAAAATAAGTTGGATATAAATAACCTAGGATAAAACTAAGGTTTTATTGTTTAAAGTAGGTTTTATAATTTATACATACTATAGGTGATTCCATGATTATGAGTTTTTTCACTATGATTAGTTTTTCTTAGTCTATGCCTTTTTGTTTTAGACAATGGATAAAACCATAAAGAACCACATTAATGATAATTATGATGGAAAATGAAATGATTTTTCTCCCAAGCATATTAATTATATGGGAGATGGAATGAAAAAATTCATTTGTATGCTCACATAGATTTCTCATGCTATAAATCATTATAATATTACAAACGAGCAAAGGAGGGAACAATGTTATGTTGAGTCCTTCATGAGGTAATTTCCACCTTCTTTCAGTGGGTATTTTGATCCACTAGTTGCTAAATAATGGACCAGTACCACTGAAAATATTTTTTCCATTCTCAAATTTACAAAACATGAAAAACTCATTTTAGTTGTTTATCATTTAGAGGGTGAAGCGAACTAGTAGAGAATTATACATAAGATACATCAGTATAAATGAAAGATACACTTCTTGAATTATCATCAAACTTGAAAGTAAGGATGTTTAATTATTCGGTGGATTAAAACCAAGTCTTAGTAGAGAATTATACATAAGATACATCAGTAGAAATGAAGAGATTGAAAATTTTTAAATCAAGGTTGAAATGAAGGTTAAAGTTACATATCAATATCATGATTTTGACAAGAAAAGGAGGATGGAGTTCAAAGAAAAATCTAAAAACCATGGAGAGAAGAAGATGAGATTTCATTTATGATCTAATTGTGGGAAGAAGCATGGAGGAAATTGTCTTAAGGGGAATAATAAATGTTTTAAGTGAATAAGGTAAGGTCACATGGCATTTGATTTAAAATGTTATGGGAAGAAGTTATATAACATTATGAATGTAGAGAAAGATTCACAGAATGAAACTCCCCCACTTCAGTACTTCAAGTGTAAGGAGAATGGGAATATGCTAACCAATACCTAAAAAAAAGGTTAATGATGATGATTGACATCAGCAACCTCTTAATCTGAGGGAAAAGGGGATATATCATACAATCACTATTTCTAACTTGGGGTGTGATAATGAAGTGGTGAAAGGTACACTTTCCATCCACTATAGAATCG
Organism: Viscum album; assembly: GCA_963277665.1. Taxonomy (NCBI): domain Eukaryota; kingdom Viridiplantae; phylum Streptophyta; class Magnoliopsida; order Santalales; family Viscaceae; genus Viscum; species Viscum album. Next base: position 81,710,668 of record OY728125.1, on the reverse strand, counting down.
CTAATGTCTTATTTTATTATGGATATAACCACTCTTTAGTATGTAAAGAATTTTATAAGGGTATTAAGATTCCACCCAAATGATTAGATGTGGAATTAGTAGTGAAAAACCCTAATGGTATGATGATTGAATCTCAAGTCTATGATTCCTCTCTATTTGATTTTTGTGAGAATGTGCTTCCTGAAAATCTTGTCATTCTTCCTCTGGTTGAATTTTATTTCATCTTAGGCATGGATTTTATTTCTCTAGAGAAAGTCCACATCAATTATCAAGGAATAAAAGTTACATTTGACACTTCAAACCAACCTATGATTTTTTATCAATTTAAATATAAGTATGAAATTTCTATGGAGATTACCTCTAGTGTTTGGGTCGTAATTCCCATTCAGAAGGGATGTTTATCTCAAATGGTTGGGAAGAAACTAGACATCGATGATATTCCTATTGTTAAGGAATTTGTAGATTTATTTCCTAAATATTTTCCTAGACTTACACCAAAACATGAATTTGAGTTCTCAATAGAACTTATTCTTAGTTCCAAACTAATTTCAATGACTCCCTATTGAATGGCCTTGGTTGAGTTGCAAGAATTGAAGAAGAAACTCTAAAAAAACCTTAACAAGGGATTAATTTGGAAAAGTGTTTCACCTTGGGGTGCACCTATTTTTTTGTGTGAAAAATAAAGATGGATTAACGAGACTCTGCATTGATTATTGGGATTTGAACAAGATCACGATCAAGAACAAGTATGATCTTCCCTGTATTGATGACTTTTTTGATCAACTACACAGAGATCAATAATTTTCCAAGATTGACCTTCATTATGGATATCATCAATTGAGGGTCAAGAAGGAGTATATACCCAAGTAGGCATTTCATACAAGGTATGGACACTATGAATATATAGTGATGCTTTTTAGTATTACTAATGCCCCTATCATCTTCATGGATTTTACGAATAGAGTCTTTAGATACTAACTTGATCAGTTTGTAGTCTTTATATATGATATTCTTATATATTCAAAGAGAAAGGAAGATCCTTAATAACACTTGATAAATGTACCAAAGATCCTAAATACGGAGAAATTATATGAAAAATTTAAAAAGTGTGAATTTTGGCTACAAAAGGTTTCATTTTTGGGCCATAAAATCTCAAAAGAGTGTATAATAGTAGATCTATAAAAGAAAGAGGCTATTGAATGTTGGCCTATACTAATAATGATGACTGAGATCTATAGTTTTCTTAGTTTAGATGCATATTACCAATAGTTTGTGGAGAAGTTCTCATGACTATCTAATCCTCTAACCAAGTTAACATGGAAGGTTTCCAAGATCCTTTGAACACACTAATAAAAAATAGGCCTTTAATAGTGATTTAAATGGACTTTATTAGTGCTAGAAAAGTGATGACTACATGAGTGAGATTAAAATCCCTAGTCTATTATCAATGCTAAAAAATCACTGATAAAGGTTTGGTTTATCAGCAAATTTTTAGCACCGATAAAGTGACGTTTATCAGCACTTATAGAAGTGCTGATAAAGTGTACCTTTATAAGAATTGAAAAATATGTCCTTCATCATCCCTTTTAAAAGCATTGAAATTGTTTTCCTTTATAAGTGATTTTAAAAGCACTGATAAATGTGTCCTTTATCAGCGCTTTTAAAATCACTGATAAAGGACCATACTAAAGTGTGCTGTAACAACACACCACAACCCCAAAAACACACCAGATATAAAAAAAAAGTCCCAATACATAATTTAAATGAAATGAAATTTACAATACAAATTCAAGAAAAAACACTTTATAATAGACATTTCAAACATTGGTTTATACAATTTCATAAATAAAAATTATTACATACATTAAAAAACATCAATATTCCTTTGTATTTTAATCCTAACCCCAACTCATTATATTTTTAAACAAACCAAACTTCCTCTATCAACATAATGCACCTGTATAAGAAAAAAATTCTTATTTTAGTAATAATATAAAGAAATAAATTAATAGAAAGTGTTAATTTTACTAAAATTGATGTCAATTTTAAATAAAAAGATGAATGTAGAGTCATACTAGTCACACCATGAATTAGATTGAGGTGAATATAATTCCAAGAAATCTAAAACGACTTTTAGATAATTTTCCTAAATTATCAAAACAATCTAAATACATTTTCTCTATTTTGAGTACATCAGTTGTCATTTTTACAAAATTGTCATTTTAAACTGGAAACACAAAAATTTGAATCATTCTGTTCACATCGTATATCAGTTTGACATTAATTTATTCTTACATGTCATGAATGACTTATGAATAATTTTACTAAATTATCAAGAAAATCCAAGCGCCTTTGATTGGTTTTTAGTGAGTGAAATGTTTTGAACTAAAATGTCAATTTTAAACTGATAACGGATACTTTAAGTCATACTGGGAACATCATGTATCAGATTAAGGTGTGGATGAATCATACATGTTATAAATGACTTATGGATCATGTTAGTAAAGTATAAAAACAATTAGAATGTGTTTTATTGGTTTTGAGTAGGTCAGTTGACCATTTTATTAAAATTGATGTCAATTTTAAAGAAAAATATGCAATTTGAGTTATACCAGTCACACCATGGTTCAAATTGAGATTCATATAATTATTACATGTCTCAAATGACTTATGGTTCATTTTAATAAAGTATCAAAACAATTTAAATGCATTTTTATTGGTTTTGAGTTTGTTAGTTTTTTTACTAAAGTGTCATTTTAAACTAGAAACACCCACTTTGACTCATTTCAATCACACTGTGTATTAGTTTGATGTAAGAAAAATTCCTACACATCAAAAATGACTTATGAATAATTTTCCTAAATTTTCAATAAAACCTAAGTGTGTTTGATCAATTTTTACTAAGATACACTTTTTGAACCAAAATGTCAATTTTAAACTGATAATATAGACTTTGAGTCATACCAAGTGAATCATGTATTAGGTTGAGGTGGGGATGATACCTACATGTAATAAATGGCTTATGAATCATTTTATTAAAGTATAAAAACAATCTAAATGTGTTTTCTTAGTTTTGATTAGGTCAATTGTCCGTTTTGCTAAAATTTATGACAATTTTAAATAAAAAGATGCACTTGGAGTCATATTGGTCACACTATGCTTCAAATTGAGGTTAGTATGATTAATACACATATAAAATGACTTGTTTATCATTTTCATGAAGTATAAAAATAATTTGAATGCATTTTCTCAGTTTTGAGTATGTCAATTGTCTTTTTCACTAAAATTTCATTTTAAACTGGAAACATGCACTTTTGAATCATTTTGATCACATCGTGTATCTGTTTGATGTGAAACTGGTTCCTACACATCAAAAATGACTTATGAATCATTTTAATAAATTATAAAGAAAATCAAAGTGTGTTTGATTGGTTTTCAATGAGTGACACTTTTTGAACTAAAATATCAATTTTAAACTGATAACTGACATATTGAGTCATACCAAGAACATCATGTATCATATTGAGGTGTGTATAATTCATATATGTTATAAATTAATTATAGATCATTTTATTAAAGTATAGAAACAATATGAATATTTTTTATTAGTTTTGAGTATGTTAGTTGTCTATTTTATTAAAATTAACATCAATTTTAAATCGAAATAAGCACTTGGAGTCATACGGGTCACACCATGTGTTAGATTGTGGTGAGGCTGATTCTTACACATCCCAAAATCTCAAAAAAAAAATAATACTAATTTTCAATTTTGAAATGATATACATTGAATTTATTTTTCAAACTATCAACAATGCATAAGGAGATTCAAATAAACCACCCCTACCTGAAAAAAAGAATTCACATGTATAAGAAAACAATTATTATATGAGTAATACCAAAAAAAAATTAAACATAATTTTGAAATAATACATTAATTCTATGGAAAATTATTTTACTGTTGAAACATCAAGATTACATTTGTGATTGAACAGTGGAGGGAACTTGAAGGAAAGTGATAAATTTCAACAGTGCGTGGGTGACAAGTTTTGAGGGAGAAGAAGTATGTGGAAGTTTTAGTGCACAAAGGAATGAAATATGGAATGATCACCCGAAATCAAACTAAATAACCCACCTGTATAAGAAAAAAATTATTATGTGAGTAATACTAAAAAGAAATAAATTAAACATAAATATAAAACAATACATTAATACTATGTAAAATGATTTTACTGTGAAAACATCAATATTAACTCTATGATTGAGAAGAGGAAGTGTAGTTACTACTACTACAAAGGAAGTGGAGGGAACCTAAGGGAAATTGATAAATCCAACACTATAAGGGTGAAAATGTTTTGAGGGAGAAGAAGTCAGTGGAATTTTTGGTATCGAAAGGCATGAAGGATAGACAGACCACCCCAACTTAAACAAAACAATCTGACTATATAAGAAAAAAATTATTATATGAGTAATACTAAAAATAAATAAATTAAACATAAATATGAAACAATACATTAATTGTATAGAAAATTATTTTATTGTGAAAACACCAAGATTACCCTTGTGATTGAGCAGATACATCTTCATTTATCTTCTTGAAAAGGCATGATAGATGGACACAAATCTTCTAAAATAAAATAAATCTACAAGGAACAGTGAAAATTAAATCAACTATCCATTATATAATTTTTTGGTAAAACAGAGAAAGTATATCGTAACATTACCTTTATATCTTTCTAAAGGGTTTCCTTAATTATAGTTTATTATTTTGAGGGATTGGTAACATCATCATGTGTAAAATACATTGTCTGTATGAGTAGTCAAACATTTAATTTAGATTATGTTAATGTAGTAGAGAACATATAATATTATGAGGAAAGAATAGTATATTAAAAAACACTTTTACCTTCTCATGAAACTCTCTTTATTTTTTAAAGGTTTTAGGTATTTGGTTCCTCTATTGAGAATCAAAATCCCCTCTTTGGGGTCCCCTCTAACATAAAAGACATTTTCTACATTGGGACCGTCATGTAGTGATTGTGATATCCCAATAGAAGGGTTATCCTTGATTAAATTTTCATCTGAATTGACATATGTTTTAGTCTCCAGTAGAAAAATAAACCAATTCTTGTTTATTGGACCAGATACATAAAATACTTTCACTACTTGTGATTCAATTATGAATGACTTGTATTTTCCCTATTCCATGCTGAAATTCACCTTCACAAAGCTCATTTCATCAACTTTCACTATAATGATATTGTCAACCCATTTTCAATAGAAAATCGACACTTGAAATATTATATAATACAAATTGTTTATCTGTTTGATAATGCTAAAATATGACATATTTTTATAAATTGAATTTCTATCCTTGGAACCAAATATGTGTATTGCTTTAGCCACAAGCATAACACCACTGTTTATCATTGTACTACAGTCATCATGCTCTTTTGTATATAGTGTATAACCATTGATTACAAAACCATTATAAGATATAAAATTTTCATTTGGTCCTCTGGATAGCCATTGAAGTCGTTCAGAAATTGAATTCAGATTTTCAGATAACCCCTTATAAATTTGATCTTGGAACCATCCTATAAACTGTTGATTATGTGTATTTGATATCAATCCTTCAACCTTTGATGGATTCAAATCTATAAAATTTCTTTATTGGCTTCAATGTATGGATCAACATCTTCACTATAATGTAAAACATGAAGGCGCACTTGCTCCTAATTTGTCAAGGTAATTGTAACATCTATTCTAGAAATCCCTTTACCCATAAGGCATTCGTTGTAACAACAATTTGTGAGATCGATGCTGTCTAAATCTAATTGTTAATCAGTACAAAATTAAATATATTCTTTAACAATATATCATTATGCAATACAATATTATAGTTGACTTTGATTCATGACATACCCTTTCAAAATTTTCATATACTGTTCAATGGGGTACATCCATCTGTAATGGACATGAACACTTAGTTGAACCTATCTAACAAAGTTAACCATCAAGTGGACCATTATATTAAAGAATTATGGTGGGAAGAACATCTTTAATTCACATAATATGACTGCAACCTCCTTATTCATGATGAGGAACTTCACTAGGTTTATAACCTTACTATATATGGCTTTGAAAAAGAGGTAGAACCTGGTTAATGTATGTCATACATTTTGAGGTAGAATGAAATGGAAAGAAATAGACATTAAATATTTCATCAAAACATGATATTAATGTAATTTTATTTCTTTTAACTTAAAATTACTCATTGACACAATATTCTTGATATTTGATGACTACACCTGTGGAACTTTTATACTATTAAGGAAAAAGAAAAATTGTAATTTTTTTGCCTGGATAGAGTGTAAGATATTGGAGGAAAAAAAGTTCACCTTTTACCCTTCACCACTTCCAAATATTCCCTTATCACCATTTCAATCAAGTCCAAACTAGCCTTGATGCCATATTTTTTCTTACTTGAAACATTTAGTAACATGCCAATAACACTATAAAATATTTTTTCCTACATGCATGACATTAATAAAATTTTTGACATACAAAAAATTCCAATATAGTAATTCAAAGAAAATTGATCTCTTCTTCCAACCTGATTTTATAAGGTTTTTTGTAAATGGTTTACTGAAAATAGAGTCAATATATTTTACTTTATTATACTGCTGATCACCCATTACTAGAGACAGTGTTTTACCTTGTTTGATATTCCCATCAAATACTATCATCCAGAATCATTATTTATGTTATCGAGGTAAAAATTTATGATTTCCTAAAAACACCCTCTTCAAGGAATGTTTCAACCAAACTGAGTATGCTTGTTTTTTTCACAAATGGTACACCCCAACATTCCTTTAATACGATATCCTGATGAATTTCTATAAGCGGGGAAGTCATTTATCATTCCATACAATATGGACCTCAATGTGAATTTTTCACTTATATGAGCATCATAAATTGTAAAACCGGTATCCCACATCAATTTCAGATCTTTGATCAATGGATCCAAATAGACATCAATATCATTACTCGGTTTCTTTGGTCCAGATATAAGCTAAGACAACATAATTTATTTTCACTTTATGCATAACTACGATGACAAGTTATAATTTAACAACATGATGGTCCATGTACTATGAGTACTAATCTGTACACCAAAAGGATTTATTCCATCTATATATAATATAAGATGAAAGTTTATATGATCATTTCCTAATTCTGGATACTCGTAATCAATTTTATTTTGCTGAGGAGAATCTGCAAGATGACGTAGGTTCCCATATTTAATTCTTGTATCTTCATTCCATATCAATTGTCTCATGGTTTCTTGACATCCATATAGTCTTATAAACCATGGAATGATAGGAAAGTACCATAGATATTTCTAATTACTTTATTCATTTTTCTTGAATCGATTTGCGCCACACTTAGGGAATTTTATGAGGGATTCATGGTCCTTGTGAAACAATATGCAATCATTTGGAAAAGTATGATTTTTTAGAGATCATGTCCATTGAACTTAACATTCATTTAACACCATATATTCAACATGGTTGTTCATTTTCTTCTTGTAGTATATCATTCAGGAGACCAAGTAGTTCTGTAAAGCTGGTGTCACTCCATTTGCTGCTAGTTTTCAAATTACTTAACTTCAATACATCTGACAATGTTGTGTATTTAGTACAACCAGTATACAATGATTTCTTAGCATAACAATTTAACTCCTTAAAAAACTTTGGACAATCATGAAGGTCATCTTCAATTACCATTTTCATTTCTTCCATGCGATCTATGTCATCATTTACACTGGTATTCATGTCAAATGATCCCTAAACTGCAGTATCATCCCAATCGATGTTCACATTCAATTTTTCCTTATGTTTAGTATAACATTTATAGTTGTGATATATTCTGTACAAATCAAATTTTCTTCAAACTCTTTTGGACTAATTTTTATTGAATAATAACAGTGTAAACATGGACATAGGATTTGAGATGGGTCATATACATGCTCTATTACAAACTTGATGAACTCTTTAACTCCATATTAATTCTATTTTTTCAAATGATTAGAGTTCATCCATTTTTGATTCATATCCATCCTTTGAATTCATAAAAGATTATTTTTTTTACAATAAATAAATAAATACACATAAGATATTCATTATCAAAGGTGAGAGTTATAGACAATTCTAATAAGGGAAACTCAATATTTGATTGCTTTAAAGACTTTCAGTATGTTGAAGAAAATGGGTAACTGAATTGAAGAAAAGAATTACTCCACTATGGTAGGTTTTATCCCATTAATTCATTCAAAGGTAAAAGTTATAGACAACTCATCCTCATAAACTCATCTACCAGACATTTATCATTACATTTTATTGTTTGACACATCCTTCATATCTTGTGGACATGAACCTATGTTGCTTGGAAGACTCTAAGCAGTAGTCATCCATGGGATGAATAATGATCATAGTAGTACAAGAAACATAAAAGAGATGGGAGATGATTTTTGAGAAAAAAATTACAATAATGACTATTTCAGAAGATGAAGTTTATGAGGATGGTAGTTGTTTATAAAAGAGATGGGGGATGAGTCTCAAGAAAAAAATTTCAATAATAACTATTGTTTGACACACATCAAGTCTTTATTTAATACCTAAATAAATAAAAATGTAATATAAGGAATTAAGGAGTAATAAGAAACCCAAATATGATAAAAAAGAATAATAAACTCTCATTAAATCAACTAGAAGATATAAAAATGTATTAATAAAACATTTTAATAAATAAAGTGTTGTTTCATATACATGGATAGTAATCAGACATTTATAGGGGTAACTAATACATGTAGACCTAAAATGATGAATACTTAAAAATAATTTCTAATATATAAAATTTTATAACTACCATTCTATTTTTTGGAATAAGTGATGTAGAAACCTAAGGAATTATTACATTTAAAATCAATGGTATATCAAATATTTGAAAACATATCAAGACTCTTAGGATGTCATATCACTACACTGAACTATCCCAAGGATTCTAGGGTTGTCATCACATCAAATCTACCCATATGAAGGATTATAAGAAGGCCATCTAATACACATTGAACCATACTTGAGATTCTAGGGAGGTC